>CATIWF010072983.1:0-122506 GCA_949630135.1 Balakata baccata
TTAGAGACAATCCAAGATTGGATTGTTGTGGTTTGCTACAACCCAACAAGGTGAGAAGTTGAAGAAAAATCAAGAAATTATAAAGGTATAAATTTTGAATTTTCTTTGGTTAAATTAGTTTTAATTGGCACATGTATAATCATTTGATTCGGGTTTTGAAAATTTTTATTTTCCGCTGCGTTATATGTATATGATACATGATCAAAACCCTTCAAGGAACATGTCATTTTATATTTTAGGTTGAATGTATATATATACTTGGACACAATTTTGAATTATTAACATATGTGATATATTATGCCTATAGTCAAGCTGTACTGCTTTGTTAAATTGCTAAATGTTGTAATGTGATACTATGATTAAAGAAGAAGAAAAAAAAGGTTACTCACACTTTGAATATGATCTTTTCTTATTTCTATGCAATATATGATAACATGATACAAATATATATGATTTCTAAAGCTACAAGGTATTACAGCAATCGCTAGGAATAACATGATGGATTTAAGCATAGCATGCGGATACAAGGTCTTGTTAAAGTTAACATTTGTCTTTGACAATTTCCTTTAACTACCAACCCTAGCTTTATCAGTAACTATATTACTTTCCATGTTGATCTTCATCTTGAAAACTTGCTTACACCCAATGGGCTTTTATCCTTTTAGGTGGGTCAACCAAACTCCATACTTAGTTTTTAAACATGGAATCTATCTTGGACTCGTGGCTTTCATCATTAGTCATATTCTAAACCTTTCAAAACTTCTTCATAAACATTAGGTGTATCATCCTCTATGAGTTATATGACCTTTCGTTCACATATAATAGATCTATATCTCTTAGGAATAACTCGTATCCTACTTTACATATGAATCTCTTGTGTTTCATAAGGTCATACTGTTCATCTTTATGAATGATAGATTCGGGCTTTGTCTGTTGATTCGTGTCTATTTGAACATCTTGAACTTTATCAAGTTCAATCTTGCTCTCACTATCTTCTTGTTGAAGAAAGTAGAAGAAACTCTTTTTTTGTAAGATAGGATACCTTGAAACAAACACTTTTTGTTCCAAAAGGTGGTAAAACTAATATCCAAACAACTCTTATTGGATATCCCACATACAAACATTAAGTTAGGTTTAGCTTTCATATATGCTTATTTTAAGAAGGACAATCCTAAATTTTATTAACAAAAGAATAGGTTTCATGTTATTTCATATATTATACGGAACAACATCAAACGACTGATTAAGGTACTATGTTTAGTATAATCATAGTCCCATATGTATGACCATAAAAGTAACTTAAGGAATTCTACAAAGCTTATCATGGACCTTACCATGTCTAACAAGATTTGATTTCTCCTTTTAGCCACACCATTGTGTTCTAGTATGTAAGGTGGAGTCAATCGAGATAAAAACTCATTCTCTTTTAGATGACATTGAAACTTTTAGCTTAATTATTTTTTCGTTTTGATCTAATCTAACTGTCTTAATACATTTGCCAATTTGTTTTTCTACTTCACTTCAGAATTCTTTGAATGTTTCAAAGGTTTCATATTTGTATCTTATCAAATACGATTACCTAAATTATGAGTGATCATAATTAAAGGTAATGAAGTGGACAAAACTATTTATGGCATGTATGGACATTGGTCCACATATATCTATATGTATAAGGTCAATTAGTCTTTTTTGCATATTCACCCTTTCCAACTAAAAGGTGATTATGTCAACTTGCCTAATAAATGAGATTCACATGTATCATATGATTCATAATCAAATGACTCCAAGTTACCATACTTATGTAACTTAGTCGTGTGATTCTTCTTTATATCGTCAAGTTAACAATGCCATAAAATTAATGGTTTTAGGTTATCAAGCCTTTAAATTTGATATTGAGGATAGAATTAGACATTCCAAGAATATAAATTTTGTTGCACAATGTTTAGTTCCATAAAGAATACCACTCAACCATATAGAAAAACAATTGTTCAACTATTATACAAAATAATATTCTTTATTCATTAATCAAAACAAAATTGCAACTATCTAATTCTTAAACCAATTCACTAGATAGGGTCAAAATGTAAGCTCCTATAGTTATTGTAGCAACTTTTACTTTACAGCCAATCTCCAAAGTTTCGACTCTTCCTTTTAGAGCTATCTACTGTTTCTTTGCTCTTGCACATCATATATATGTGAGACCCATAAGTGGTATCTAATACCCATGTATTATTACAGAAACAATATTAACCTCAATAATAAATTTAACTTGAAGTAGAAGGTGCATCTAAATGCCTTATCCTTCTACTTCTTCAAAACTCTAAATAAGCTTTGTTATTCCTCTTCCATTTTTTAGCTCTTTCCATAATGGAAGTAAGTCTCTTTTAGGCCGTCTCTTTGCCTTAAAACATTCATAACACTTGCATCTCCAGTAGTAAGGGAAGAAAAAATGGTTATTCCAAGAATTGGCAACCCTTTTAGATTTGAAAACCATTCTTAATTTTAAGCCAATCAAGGATGTTCGGGTTAGTCAATATGTTTGACTTGTCATCATGTTTTGATTCACATGAAAAGATATCATTCTAATAACCTAGATGTAAAGAATGAGACTGTAGAAGTATGTACATGAACGCATGATATTAGCTCTTCAATTGTTGACCTCAGGGTGATTAATCTATATTTTGATCTTAACAATCAAATTAATTGTTGCTTTGATAGTGTTTTAAGTTTTAAGTCAATTGGAGTCCATTTACTATGTGAACAACTAACTCAAAGACTGAAGAGGTGTAAGTCCTGCTCAAGACATCGAAAACCACAACCTCACAGCCGAGACGAATGATCCTTAAGATCCAGTAGATAATCCTGTCCAAGACAATGAATTATCGTGCCTGGGACACCAGGCATCATCATTGGGAAATTAAAAAAGATATGACCGTTGGAAGGCGTTGAAGGGTTTTGATTATGTATCACATACATATAACGCAGCGGAAAATAAAAATTTTCAAAACCCAAATCAATGGATTATACAGGTGCCAATTAAAACTAATTTAACCAAAGAAAATTCAGAATTTATACCTTTATAATTTCTTGATTTTTCTTCAACTTCTCACCTTATTGGGTTATAGCAAACCACAACAATCCAATCTTGGATTGTTTCTAACAATATCCACGCCAAGATAAGAGGATGAAACCACTAAGGAGATGACTTGAACATACCTCAAAGTGTTAGCAATGGTGTATATTCATATAAGAAGAAAATTAAACTCATTAATTTTCTTGTTGTCTCTAAAAATTTTTCTTCTCCCAAAAATTTTTCCTTGTCAATTTTCTATCTTTTAGGGTATTTTAGATATAAAAGAAAATCAGTTTCATTGACCAAAAATTAAGAGAGGAGAAAATGAGAGTTATATGAATAATGGCCATTAAGGGCCAATTTAACGATCATTGGCAACAACTGTGTATTGGCACATGCAGTAGCCCGCCTAAGCCAGGCCAGTGGGCCCGTCAACCCCTTCAAGCGATTTTTCTCTGCTATTTTACTCAAAATAATTTTCTCATATTTTGGATCTCATCCAAAGCCATTTTAATAATTCTTTACATCTCTAATATGTGTGACCCATTAGGTTTCCGGTTATGTTGGCCACCCAAATTAACAATTAATTCAAGCAAGTCACGAGTGGTATCTAGCAATACATCATGACCCCCAATTGACCGAAAAGTCAGTAGTTTGACTACAAATCTTTCCATAGACAATAATATGTGCAATTTATCCTTTCACCATCCTTTACCCCGCTTGGTTCAGAGCATGGACTATGTGTCAGCTCTCGCTAGACTGACTACGTCACATCTAGCCCAAGTGATGTTAGATCCTATCCTTGGAACTCATTACTCTATTAGACATGTCACTGAAGACCATCTTCAAGACATTCCACTCTGCCCAGAGATTCTTGAGTAATGATCCCGATAAAAGGCCGTGGATATACTCTCCCTCTATTAGGAACGGTGAATCCTTTATTGACTACCCAATTACATTCGAATACCTCAAGTTGTAACTAATCACCACCCTATGAGCGACCTCTATAAGGCAACAAGGAATGGAGTAAAAGCACATAATCAATATCCAAGATATCCTTGAGTACTTCAAGTCTAAAGATACTTGCCCCTTTGTTATGATGAGACTATCATTGACATTTGAATAGATAATCCATATGATCGTCTCGTAGTAGGTCATCCAATGTACTTGACTACATTAGTAAACATCCACATGTTAACTTTGAACATCTCATGTTCACAGCTTATGAGATCTACTGCTTGATCCAATCATGAAGTATAACATGTGCTAATCTATCCAGATAATAAAAGATTCACCACTCCTGATAGAGGGAGTGTATACCCATGGCCTTTTGTCTTGAACATTACTCGGGAATCTCTTGGCGGAGTGGAAATGTCATGAAGATGGTCTTCAATGACATGTCTAATAGATTAATAAGTCTCAATGATAAGATCTAATATTACTTAGTCTATATGTGACATTGTCAGTCTAGCAGGAGTTGACGCATAGTCTATACTCTGAACTGAATGAATTATAGGATGATGAAAGGACGAATTGCATGGATATTTTATATGGAAAGGTTCATAGTCAAAACACTAACTTTCTGGTTAATTGGGGTCATGATGTGTTGTTAGATACCGCTCACGACTTGCTCAATATCAAATATTGATTTGAGTGGCCAACATTACTAGAAACCTAATGGGTCACATACTTTGATTGTGTGAAGAAGGAATAAAATGATCTTGGATGTGATCCAAAAATATGAGATAATTATTTTGGATTAGGCTATGATGGGATTGCAGAAAAATTTTGAAAAAAATTGTCTGAGGGGGCCACGGGCCCGCGCAGGCCATAAAACCTTAACAATGGCCAATTTGTAGCAAAAATGATACTTTGTCAAAAATGATATTTTGTTTATATTTTTTTGTATGTGTATATTTTGATTCCAGCATCTTTGAAATATATTCATATAATAACTATTATGTTATTTGGATATTAGATATATGCCAAAATTATTTTGCTCAATTCTGAATTTTCAAATTAATTCTAATTGTAATATGTGTCAGTTTGAACGTTTTTTGTATCAGTTCACTAGTCTTGATATTTTAACTTGTGCCAAAAAATATTTTGATTAACTTGAGCTGACCCAATAGTGATTAAACTGATGATATGAAGTTATGAAATTTTTGGAAATTGATTTTGAATCAATATAAGTTAAGTAAGTTCAACGTTTGCTAGAGAGTAAAAATAACGAAGTTAAATAATTATGTTTTGTTAACATAAGTATCTTACGTACATTGGTTTCAAAAGAAAAACAAATTATCGTACATTTTAATATCTACATATATACAGTGATTATATTGAAAAAATATTTACTTAATTAAGTAATTCTATAAAAAAAATTAATTTATTAAAAAGTAAAAATGCGAACAATTCTAGGGAGCTTAATGTAATTTGGTCGCAAAAGAAACTCGTTTCTTATAAAAACGTAATGAAATTTCCTTCTTATCTTCGAAACCTCCAAATTACTATCCTGCCCTCTTCGTCCTCGTCCTCGTCTTTCTCAAAGGAGAAGTACTCAAGTACAGTCTTTGATAATCTTCTGTTATAGGTAATCACTTCCTTCTTTGACCTAATTGCCGCTCTTTGTTCCTCTTATTTTTCCCTATTTCCCGACGAAAATCCTTATTGATTTGCTCCGATCACATCAACTCATCTCCTTGTTAATCGAATTCTGGAACTGATAGGTATGTTTGCTTTGATTGTTGCTTGTTCACTCACTCACTCACTCACTCACTCACTCACTCAATCTCTCTCTCCCTTCTGTGAAATCAAAACAGGTTTTTTTTTCGTAAGATATGATAATGGAGATGGATTTCGTTGCGAGCGGCATATTAGATGAAGAAACTATTGAATTTGAAGAGAATAATGTACGTTCATCAGTTTCTTTTGTTCTTTTTTTATTTAAGTAATCGATTGGGAATATATCAATTTTCAGCAAAGATAATTCTTCTATTTTGTTTAAGAACTGAAGATTCTGTTTGTGACGGATATTCTGCTGTATCCGCAATGGATTTTTGTTCTAGTGGATTGAGTTTTTGTTTGGTTATCTGGGGCAGCATGAATGGTGAAATCATGCATCTTTGTTATTGTTCTATGATTGATGCTTAAAATTTTTTGTAATAATGTGGAAATTTCAGATTATAGTTTGTAATTTCTGATTCATGGAAATTTTATTGAATATTTTAACTTTTAAGTGCAGGATATTTCTAATTTTGAGGGTGAAAGATGTGGGATATGCATGGACATTATTATTGACAGGGGGGTTCTTGATTGCTGCGAGCACTGGTACATCTATTCAACTTCTTTCTAGCTTCATTGCGCTCCTGTTGAAACGATTTCATTGTTGTTCATATAATTTTATGACTCAGTGCATGCAAAATGTAGCAACTTGGGTTCATCCTGAATTTCAGGTTTTGTTTTGGTTGCATTGACAACTGGGCTTCAATCACAAACCTTTGCCCACTTTGCCAGAATGAGTTTCAATTGATCACTTGTGTTCCAGTGAGTGATTTAAAAATTCTTAAAGCATTTTTTTTTGCAGTGAACTTCTTCTTCTTCTTCTTCCTTTTCTTTTTTGCAATTATGATTAGAGAATTTTATTTATGAGAAGAAATCTCTTTCCCTTGATTTCGATGAATTAATTGTAATCATTAGGCTACCATTCATGAAGCTTTATTTAAACTGCATTCAGAAGATTGCACAAAGTGATGGTTGAAAAATTTTCCCTTTGATTGTGAAGGTGTATGACACGATTGGAAACAATAAAATCGATGATGATTCATCTTCCAGGTAATCTTGTTTTATACTAATTTGATTTTCATCTTGCTGATAATTGTATCCATTTTCTGCATTTGGTGTTCTACTGGTGTATCATTTTTGTACCTAGGTGGCTGCTTGTTTGCAGCTAATAGCTGTTTTTTCTTTGGTTAACTGATATGTTTCAGAAATTTAGCAGAAACACTGCTGTTGTGGTGGTATTATGTTAATTTTACTGCTCTCTGGTTTCATTTTGAAATGATAACTTTGAATAAGAAGCTTCACTTGAAAATTAAGTTGTCAAACGGAAGAATTGTTGTTTAGATTGGAAGATGGAGTTACTAGAAAGTCCAGGTCCCTTATCCATTATCTATTGTTTTTATGTATTGACATTCCATATATTATTTGAGAACAGAGATTTAAGTTATTTTTCACTTTCCACTCTTAAGCCTTTCAGCCAGGATTGATATTCATGATTTGATGCTTACTTTTAGTGATCAGGGTATTTGGAATACCCTTCATAACAAATTTTTGAGTTGTGCTTGTGGTTTATTTTCTTTTCATTCATTTGTGCTGCAGGGATGATGAGTGGTGTGTTGAAGGGAAGAACAACACTCTCTCGTTTCCATCATACTATATTGACGAGAATGTAAGTATTAGGGCTGTACAAAAATTAACCAAACCGAATCAATCTTATCCAATTCAGACCGAAAATTATGGTTTATGTGATTTTATGGATGGTTGTGGTTTTGAAATTTTTATAAACCGATTTTTTTGTTTGGTTTTGGATTATGAAAATTTAAATCCAATAAAATTGAACCGAACCAATAATATAGAGTGTATATATATATGTATGCAAAAGAAATATCTAATTTAATTATTTTCTTCTACCTGTTGAATTATTAGGTTCAAATGTTACTTTTGATGATTATACTGAAACACTATGATTGAGCAAGAATTTCTTTAATAATCTATAAATTATAATTTAAATTTCTAAAAGTTAAAATATTGCGATAAATTTTTATTTTTTGGATGATTTTTACGTTGTTATTTCGATTATGGTTGTTGAATTTTTATGATATTTTTATTTTGTTCATTCATTTATTTATCAAATCGACCAAACCGACTATCCAAACCAAATCCAAATAATATTGGTTTGAATATTTTTAATAGTGCTTGGTTTGGCTAAAGATTGAAATATTTGAAAACCGGTTTTATTGGTTTGATTATAAATTTTTGGTCTAAACCAACCAAACCGAACCATGAACATCCTTAGTAAGTGTCATTCACATATTATTAGTTTCCAGTCTTAGGATCAATTTAGACCTCTTTTAGACTTAAGCTTCCAGCTTTTGTAACTATAACGCTTCCTCTGCTAAAAGTTGAGAAGTGTATTTCACTAAATAATTTCAATATAGAATGCGACTGTTCAGTTCTCTACTCTAGGAGTCAAAGTCATCACCTCATGTTGCTATTATTAAACTTATATATATATATATATATATATAGTGCTCATGGTGGGATGCCTGCTATGCTCAAGCTCATACTTTGCTTCTAAATTTAGATGCTGCATTGTTTGTATATGTATTTGAAATCATGTATAATATTTACTGAGAAATTATTTTGTTTATGTTTCTAGCCAATGGCAAGAACTCTTACCATCTTAGCAAGTGGCAGGATATTAGTCTAGAGAAAACCTTGCATAATAAAAACTTGAATGCTTTTAAACTGATTGAAAATTCTCTAAAGAAGTTGGAGATATTTTAGAAATTAAGACAAAGCTTTTTATGTTTCATGTTTGGATTTTACATACCTCAAAATTTTAATAGCCATGTTCAAATTCTTATTTACTGTCTAATTTTGTAGGCAGTTATCTGCTTGGATGGAGATGGTTGCAAAATTCGAAGTGGATCGGCAAATATTGAAGAGGAATGTAACTTGGACACCTCAATTGCTTGTGATTCTTGTGACATTTGGTAAACTTTAATCCCTTGAAATGAGTTATAGAAGTTGCTGATGGTAATGAAACAAAATAAATTTTAAGTTTGTATCTCTGGGAAAATAATGAAACACATGAGAGAATAAAAAGCCTAGCAACTGTATTCAGAAATGTTTCAAAACAGCATTATTTAGGATGGTGTTAAGAATTTGATTCCGACATTTTTAAAAACTTCACTGCATTTTTCCTCCCCATTATAAAATTTTTTTAGATTCCCATTTTGACAATCTCATTTTTATGTTATTCTTTCCCTAAGTATATTAGGAATCCTTGTTTTGCAATCATATAATTTTCATTTTGTGCAAAATGTTAATAACATTTTTGCTTCTTATCTGGTTAGTTTCTATTGTATATTCTGTTTCAGATATTTAAACATGTATAGACAGTTTCTTTTTCATATTAACATTTTTTATTTTTGGTTGTTATGCTTGGGTAGGTACCATGCCTTCTGCGTGGGCTTTGATCCTGAAGGTACATCGGAGGATACATGGTTATGCCCTAGGTATGCTACAAGGATTGATCATTTATTATTCATGTAGATTAGAAGCGGAGGATTGCTAATCTTTTCATTTTATAATCTTCTTTCTTTCTTAATAAAACATGTTTTTTTTATAAAAAAGGAATAAACTGGGAAGTGTTGTGATGCTGGTTCATTTTCTCAATGTGATCGCATGAATGTCTTCAGGGAACACTTGCTCAATCTCAATCTTTGAATAAAATAAATGTAGAAATGTTTGCCACTGCTGGGTTTTCATGTGTTAGCTACAGTTGGCTGCCTTTCAGTAACTTACAGGATACATACAAATGGTTTTGAATTCCCTTCTTAGTCTTTGTTAAGTGGATGAAAAATCAAAATAAAGTAATGTTGTGAGATATTAAGAGATATTTGAATAATATTCTTAATTAGCTAATTAGGGATAGGTAGAGATTTATTTCCTAGTTTGTATTGTTTCCTATTCTTTATATATTTGTTTCCTATTTTAAATTCATAGAGTTGTATATATAGAGTTTTCTACTATCAATGAAATAATCGATTTCTCTTCAATCTTGTTTCTTTACATGGTATCAGAGCCATAGATTCCAATGGAACCCTAGTTGGAAATCAATTTGAGAGTTATGCCTAAGTAAGCATATCTTTGTCATAGTTGGGTCACCATGAGTGATCCATTTTGTTTTTCTACCCTTGAGAGCAGATTGTGTAATTTCTTGGTCATCGTTGTCGAGTGACATTTGTTGTCGGTATGTCTCGCCTGACTCTCCTCGGATTGTACGACATCTTCTCGTATCTGGTTGGGTTTACATTGGTGTGGTGTGAGATCTTTTGTGTTACAGGTTTTGTCGGTTCGTATGACATTTTCTATTTGGTTGGGTCTACACTAGTGCAGTGTGAGGCCTTTTGTATTACAGGTTTTGGAGCTCTTTGTTTTTTAATCTGTAACAAGTTGGACATGATTAATATCTATGCTTCAACTTGAGGGAGAGTGTTGTGAGATATTGAAAGATATTTTAATAATATTTTTAATTAACTAATTAGGGATAGGTATAAATTTATTTCCTAGTTTGTATTGTTTCCTATTCTGTATATATTTGTTTCCTATTTTAAATTCATAGAGTAGTATATATAGAACTTTCTCTATCAATGAAATAATCGATTTCTTTTCAATCTTGTTTCTTTACAAGCAATATTAACCATCTTACCTATATATAAATTTTTAGAAATAAAGGAAGAATCATCTACCTCATTCATAGCTCATAGTTTTCTGATCTAGGTTTGGACAAATTTATGTGAAATTATCATCCTTGATTTTCTCCCTTATGCTTAAAAGAGTATTACATTGTACATTTTGCATGAATTTTTTTCTATGAACCTAGGTTTACCCTCTCTTTTTTGAAAGATTCTCAGTTTTGGTTTACTGTAGATGTGTGGTTAGTGAAATACCACAGAAATCTGATGCAACTTCAATACAGAGGCTAAGCAACTTATGTGGTCCAGAAAGTGGTCATACTAGCTGTATATCTGAGGGTACTTTTTCAGGGAAGCTGTCTGTATCTGTTGCTGATGATGGAGAGACAGCTATTGTTGTCTCAATGGTTAATGGGAATAATGGGAATGAAGAGGCAAGTGAGAAATTTTACACTGCCCTTGAAGTTGACAAGGACCAGAAAGTTGATGGTGATAGTCTTAAGGCAGCAGTACCTTCTAATGAAAAGAGTAATATTCAACCAATCTTGGATAGACAGGAGCTCAAACTGTCCTTATCACATGATACATCATCCAGCCAACCTTCCACTTCCTTGGTGCTTAGTGGGTTGAAAACAAGTTATGCTGATGGAGCAATGAATCAACTCAGCAGCTCTGATTGTGTCAAAAATTCTTTGATGAAGTTGCTTGATGAATCCAATGCTGGAAACAAACTTTCTGAAAGTGATACCACAATAGGTCTTCACCTTGGTTTATCTGTCAGCTCTTTTTTGTCTGGTAAATTTGTTACTGCAATATTGTTTTCTACTTGTTTTTTGATTTTTTCATGGACAAATTGCACAAAAGTTATTTGGAGCTTTTCTATGTTCGAGAATGTGTAATTGTGATAATATCTTATGCATTTCTAGCTGATATTACCAATAAAGTTGGAACTGAAGATCAAGGGACTGGGGATGTACAGCAGCAAAATCTTTTGGGAGATTCTTTATTAGGAGGTAAAAGAGTGTCTTAGCATGCTCATACATGTATAGAATAATCAATCCATTCTTGGGGATGTGGCCTGTGGCTTATAGTTTCTTCATTACTTTTCTCCAAGACATTTTCATAAGTATTTAATCATGCAACCTCATTGCTAAATGTTTGCAGATGAGAAGATTCTACCTGATGCTGATAAGAAGGTTGTCAAGAAGAATGGCTTAAAAAGAAGTCATTCAGATTGCAGGTTACTTGCAATTTCAGCATTGTGAAATTTTATTATATTTTTCTTGAGCAATTAATTCTGGTGACTGTGCTATTGTAGTTACTAGTCCAATAAAGGAATGCCAAAGTGCCTACTGCTTAATTGTGGCTGGCTGCTATTCTTTTTCTTTCTGCTGGGTGTCAACTGCATATTGATTATGATTTGACTCAGAGCTATGATAATATAGAACTTGTCTTATCAGTATTGTCTTATGCTTAAGGAGACAACTCATGTTGGCTATTAGTTAACCTAACAAAATTTTAGTAGGTTATAATACCCCTCTTGACTGCTGTAGGTCTTAAGTTTGTCCTTTTGCCCTTATTTAATTTCCTTAAAACTCAGCTCTAATAAAACTTTTCCAAAACTTCTCGGATTTAAGTCATGATGAGTGCTCCACATATCGTTGGGGCAAGAAAAATTAATAGCTTCTCATTCGTCAACTTCAGAATCTTTTCAAATTCTGAACAGTTGGCAAACTAAAACTCTTAAGAAAAAATAATAGCTTTTCTTGAGTCAACTTCAGAACCTTCTTGAACTCTGAACATTTGGCAACCTAAAAGTCTTAGTCTTTTACTGACTTTTCAGCCCAAAAATGAATATGAATTAAAAAAGAAAGAGAAAGAGCATAGAAGAAGTAGAAATAAGTGAAATATTGCAGCCAATTTAAGTTATGATTGTTTTGTTTCTTGTCAAGGTGAACATTTCTTCCGATTGATAATTGTGACCATTATTATTTCTTGGTAGAAAATCTTATTCATTACCTTCTTCCAGTGATGATGTCCTTAAGACTGCTGCTGATAATAATGATAGTACTGAGAATGATGCTGCAGCTTTTCAAAAGAAAATTCGAACCAAGAGCAAGTTACAAATGATTCATTCTAAAGATCAAAGTAAATTTTTGTCTGATGATTCCTACAAATGTCCCACCCAGGTGGCAACTTTCAAAGATGTCAAATTGAAAAAATCTAAGAAGGAAAATGCCGTTCCTGATATAATGAGTATAGTTCAGGGGATTGGTCTTGGACCTCCTAAAGGGCTTGTGCACCAGAGTCCTGATGATAAATCTTCAAAAGAAAAAGAAAACGTAGTTGGCTTGAGGGTCAAAAAGATCATGAGGAGAGGTACTGAGGATGAGTCATCAATTGAAGTTCAAAAACTTAGAGCAGAAATAAGAGAAGCTGTGCGTAACAAGTCCTCTGCAGATATTGGGGAAAACCTTTTCAATCCGAAGCTTCTAGCTGCTTTCCGCACTGCTGTGGCTGGATCCACAACAGAAGTTGCTGAGAAATTGCCTCCTTCTGCTCTGAAGGCAAAGAAGTCCTTGCTGCAGAAGGGTAAAATCCGTGAAAATCTTACAAAGAAAATATATGGAAATTCTAATGGAAGACGAAGACGTGCATGGGATCGAGACTGTGAGGTTGAATTTTGGAAGCATCGTTGCATGAGGACTACAAAGCCTGAAAAAGTTGCAACTTTGAAATCAGTTCTTAACCTCCTGAGAAAGAATTCAGAAGGATCGGAAATAGAGCAGGCATCTGAATGTCAGGCAACAAATCCCATTCTTTCCAGATTGTATTTAGCTGATACATCTGTTTTTCCCCGAAAGGATGATATAAAACCGCTTGCGGCTCTTACAGCTACAAATAATTCTGAGCAGATCTCAATGGAAAAGGGTCAGAATTCATCTCCTGGTAATAATGCACTGAAATTAACAGAAACAAATAAGGTTTCTTCAAAGCTTGCTGTTCCTTCAGTTCATGACAAAGGGTCTAAGGAAAAAGTTCTAAGCTCAAAGGGTCAAGCTACTTCTAATAAGGCATATCCAGACAAAGTTTCTCGTGGTTCTTTGCAGGCTTCATTAAGCGGTTCTAAAGTAAATTTGCTGAAGGAAACAGGTATTCAGTCTGATGATAGAAAGATTGATAAAAGAAAATGGGCTTTAGAGGTACTTGCTAGGAAAAAAGCTGCTACATGTACAAATGCAATGCATGAAAAAGAGGAAGACAATGCCATACTTAAAGGAAATTACCCCTTGCTAGTATGTATTCTCTTCTTCCTTTGAAACAGTTTTCCTGGTAGCTGTTTGGTTCAACAACAGGTTCTACCCACTGATTTTAACATTTGCATTTTTCTTTTCCTGGTTGTTCTGAGCAGGCTCAGCTCCCAGTGGACATGAGACCAGTACTGGGACCAAGTCGCCATAATAAAATCCCCATATCAGTCAGGCAGGTAAGATTTGCTTCTGAATGACCAGGATTAGTCATGTTTATACAGATGATACCAGTACCACACATGAGCAATGCATTCTTTTTAAGAAAAAAGAAAAGAAAAGAAAATGGTTTAAATAGTTTTGGTCTTTGTCTTTTACTCTTGATGCAAAACTAGAATGAGGAAGACTTTTCTGGTAGACCACACGATTCATTCACCTGCCTCTACCATAAGCACCATTAGCATCATTAGTACCTAAACATTAAGGGGTGTTCGGGATTGCTATTAAGAGTCCTAAAAGCACGTTTTGAATTTTTTTTTATTTAATTAACTGATTTTTTTAATTTTTTATAAACTGTTTTTTTCAAATCTGCTGTTGAAAAAAACATTTATTTATCTATTTCTACAAAAAGCAGTTTTTAAAATTCAAAAAAAGTTAAAAATACAAAATTTTTTCCGAAAAGCGTTTTTTCCAAACGCAATGTCAAACATGACCTAATTAATATTAGTTTCTACCTCTTCTATCTCCTACATAAATTTGTCTCTTCAAAATCACTATTTAAGTAAGATCAATGCATATTTGGTTGCCAACAGTTGGGTTTGAGTTGACAAATGCTCATGCAAAGTTTTGCATGCTCATTTTCTTGACAACTACTATTTTTTGATCTTGACAAAAATGGTTCTCGCATTGTTTTAGTTCTTCCCTACTAATCATGAACTTGATTATAGTTTAGTTAGTTCCTACAATTGTTATGCAGACACAGCTTTACCGTCTGACAGAACACTTCTTGAGGAAAATAAATCTGCTGGAGATTTGCAGAACAGCAGAGACAGAGTTGGCTGTTGCAGATGCAATTAATATTGAGAAGGCTGTTGCTGACAAGTCAAATAGCAAACTAGTATATTTAAACCTCTGTTCCCAGGAAATATTGCATCATTCAGAGAACAGCGAATCTATTAGGGCCAAAGAAGAAAATTCTTCACCCTCATTGTTGCAGTCGATGGATCAGTCAGCACAAGCTAGTGAAGAACTCCCGACTGATCCTGCAGTCCAGGATGCATTGAAGAATGCTGGGCTTATATCAGATTCTCCTCCTAGTAGTCCATGCCATGACAAGGAAGTATCAAATGTAGTTGTTAATTCTCCCCAGCAAAACAAAGAAGATGGGCCTGAGGATATATTTGAAATTGATTCCCATCCAGAGGAGGACATATACGGTGATTTTGAATATGACATAGAAGATGAAGATTACATTGGTGTTGCTGCTATGAAAGTTCCAAAAATTCCATCAGCTCAATCAAGGATGAAAGTAGTCTTTTCCTCTCTTATGTCTGAAAGGTCAAATGATCAAGATTTTAAAGACCATGAGAAATTAGAAGATATTGAAGAATCTGAGAATTCTCTCCTTTTACTGAAGGGTCATACTGATGTAGGAATTGTTAGCCCGAAAACTGAAGATGGAACTAACAAGTCTTGTGTTCCTTCACTGTTTTTGCCCACTGAAGAAGGTGAAGACCCTTCTCTTGCAGAGTGTGAAGAATTATATGGCCCAGACAAGGAACCACTGTTGCACAAATTTCCAGAAGAAACATTGAGAAAACTACATGGGCTGGTTTATGCAGATGTTCCAGCTGAGAAAAACATTTCAAGCCAAGTTAAACATACAAGCGTTGCCTCCGTCAGTCAGAATTCTTTAGATGGAGAAAATTCATCCAATCATTCTCATAAAAGCGAAGAAATCCCAGGGAAGGATAAATCTAAAATTGACACTAATAGGCAGGGTGATTCTATCAATTCCGTTTCCAAAAAGGTACTAGGGGCCTAATCCATGGTTGTCTTTGCTTTTACCTGTCTTCCATTTGTCTATTTGTTAAGCAAATGAGATGTGTTACAATATGCTTATATGTTTTGTTTGGAAGGTTTCTCTTTTAAGTATTTTTTTTCCTTTGCAAGATTCATCCTATTGACCAGTCATTGTCATTATATGCAGGTTGAAGCGTACATCAAAGAGCACATCAGGCCACTGTGCAAAAGTCGTATAATCAGTGCTGAACAGTATAGGTGGGCTGTTGCAAAAACTACTGATAAAGTTATGAAATACCACCGGAATGCCAAGAATGCGAATTTCCTAATCAAGGAAGGTGAGAAAGTGAAGAAACTTGCTGAGCAGTATGTTGAGACTGCGCAGAAAAAGGAAAAGTGACTTGCAATGTCTACAGTAAATAAGTCAATCTTGAATTCTTTGGGCCCGTCAAAGTTTTTTTTCCTACTTCTGAAGATGCTCCTAACTCTACTACTCCATTCTCCGGATTTAGTTATTCTGCTTACAATGACGGCATAGGGCCGAACTCTCAATTGATACTGCCATTGTATTCACTACAAGTATGAACTGAGGTCTTGAGCCAAAACTTGACATTTAGGTCTTGCCTTCTATGCATATTACGGCTCATTGGAAGTGATGGCTGCGAAATGCAAGTTGGGATGCTTTTGTGAGGCCGCGAGAGGAGAAGATGTGTAAATATTTGTAGTTGAATCCAGTTAGAAACTGAAGCATGAGGATAGCATGTAATTTTGGAACTAAGCGTATCAGACATTTCTTCTCATCTGTTGAAGGATTGGCTCATGTTAGTGGAACCTCAAGAGCTGGAGGAAAGCTGTCCTGCGAGGAAGATGGTTTGAGCAACATTAAAATGAATGGCAGTTGATTCAAAATCGAGCTTAGAATGTAGAGTTCAAAGGATTTGTGGTGAACCAACATGAATCAAAATGAAGAGTTTTGCTTAATGATTGTTGTAAATGTAAGGTACAGTCTGTGCTAATTTGATGTGTTTCAAGTGGTAATACTATAGCTGCCACTTCAAAATTGTCATCCGTTATCAATATTTATTAACAATAATTGTTTCTATTATCAATATTTTTATTAAATCAATTCTTATATAAATACATAAAACTAATTTAATCAATAACATTCAATCACTAAAATGGTTTTTACTCTTTTTATTTATCTATTTTTCAATTTTTGTTATTTTTTATTACTAGACAACAACTAAAATTTTTTTAAGAAAAAAATAAGAGTAAATTACTGTAATCTATTGAGATTTAATTGAATACATTAGTTGATTTTTCTATTTTGAAAAATATATTATTAAATTTTTCAAATTTAATTTAATACATTAGATAGTTATTTATTCAATTTTTTTATTATATATATACAAAATGTCAAATCTATCATTTTTTTTATTTTGAAAAAATACCAAAATATATTAAAAAAAATTTAATATCACCAATTTTATACTAAAATATCAAATTTATTATTTATTATTTAAATTAATAAAATATTAAATTTATTAAAAAATAAATAAGAGTATTTTAATATTTTTTAGTTTACTAATAAAATATTTTAATTAATTAATAGAATATTTTATTCAAAATATCAAAAAGCTTTTATAACTATTAAAATTAAATTTAATTTATTTTATAATATATTTATAAAAATAAAATGAAAAAATTGGTATATTTAACCAACAATATTAATAATTTACCGCTAACTCAAAGTCAAAAACCCGCACCCGCTCGCATGAACCCGATCCATTTTGGCGGAAACCCACAACACATGGAACCAGCTTGAACATGGATAAAACAAAGTGCAGCGCAGGTGTGCTACTGGCTCACTGCATTCTCGTTTCATTATCTTGAAAACCTAAACCTTGAATCGCTATTCTTCCGAAAATTGGGCCCAGTTGGCCGCGAGCATTATGACAATCCATCAAAAACCGTGATTTGTTAAGTGCCAGAAGCTTGAATTTTTTTAAACAATGACCACCATTGACACCCTTTTGTCCACTAGGGTTTATCTTCCCAAACCCTATCAAAAATCCTCAAAAGTCACACGAAAATTTCGATCGATGACGCCGATGCTTCACCGATCATTCACAGTTATGTGCGAGGTGAATTCAAGCTCCGCATCCCAGCCCAGTGTTACTAAGAAAGATGATTTTGTCACTAGAGTTTTGAAGGAAAATCCAAGTCAAATTGAGCCCAGATACCTAATTGGTGACAAATTCTTAACTTTGAAAGAGAGAGACAATATGAACAAGAATAAGAACATGGGTTTTATTGAATTTTTGGCGAAAAGGTTGAATTTTAAAGGAAAACCGAGTAAAGGAATGAATGGAGATCAGGTGGAGGGTGAGGCTGTGTATTTGAAGGAAATTTTGAGAGAATATAAGGGTAAGCTATACGTTCCTGAGCAGATTTTTGGAGCAGAATTATCTGAGGAAGAGGAGTTTGATAGACATTTGGACGAGTTGCCCCAGATGAGCTTTGTGGACTTCAGGAAAGCAATGAAGAGTAATAAGATTAAGTTATTAACTTCGAGGGAGGTTACAGGAACTACTTTTGGAAATGGTCATAGAGACTTTGTTGTGGATTTGAAGAAAATTCCAGGCGAGAAAAGCTTACATAGAACCAAATGGTGAATATTGGATGCTAAAAGTTTTTCATTTTAAGCTTTGGTTTTTTTGAATTTTTTCCATTTTGTTGATGTACTTTAACTATAGGCTGAAAATGTGTTTATAGGGTAATGAGACTAGATGAGAATGAAGTTCAAGCATGCTTGGAGGAGTACCAGGGTCCCCGGTATGAAATAGAGAGGCACATGAAGGTTTTCAATCTTCCAAGTCCTATTCAATTGATTTTGTTTACATTTTCCTTCATTTGGTCTAGTGGATTTAGTAGAGAGCTGATATGAGAAAATGCCATGTGTGTGTGTGTGAGCCAAGTCCTCTAAGGACAATAATGTACTCAACAACTAGCATGGCTTTCTAACCGGCATTTTAACTAGAACCCGCTCTCTTACTGCTCTGCCTTTACTTTAGGTGGTAAGAAAGGCTTTCTGACCGGCCATGTCACTACATCTACTGAATGAATGTAATATGATCACTTCTGAGAAGTTCATACTCTGCTCAATATGTTATTAGGTTACTCTGCAGCAAAGTTTGTTTCATAAATATTGCATGGACTTGGATGCGTGCTGCTATAGAGATGTATGTCTTACTTTCCTGCTTTATTGTTTTTTGGCAGTCTTCAGTGGGAAAGTTACCTGAGTACCCTCATCCTGTGGCATCTTCCATATCTAGCAGAATGATGGTAGAGCTTGGAATGGTGACAGCTGCAATTGCTGCTGCTGCAGTTGTTATTGGGGGTTTTCTAGCTTCTGCAGCATTTGCTGTTACCAGTTTTATATTTGTGATGACTGTATATGTTGTGTGGCCTATAACCAAGCCACTTTTGAAGCTGTTTCTTGGTATCATCTCTGGAATTTTAGAGGGAATTTCAGATTATGTTGTTGATATTTTCAGTGACGGAGGAGTCTTCTCCAAGTTGTATGAATACTACACTTATGGTGGTGTCTCTGCCAGCATTGAGATGCTAAAGCCAATAACATTTGTGCTCTTGATCATGGTTGTTCTTATACGTTTTACACTTTCAAGAAGACCTAAGAACTTCAGGAAATGGGTAAATGTTGTTTCATTTTTGCTGTTCTGTCTGTTATATGCAATAGGTTTATCTGACTTACTTCCTTTTTATATAATCTCTGACTGTTGGACTGATGTGGTTACCATATTTTGCAGGATTTATGGCAAGGGATTGATTTCTCACGTTCTAAAGCAGAAGCTCGTGTTGATGTTAGTTTTTTACCATTTCACTTTTCAGCTTTCTATAATATTTGTAACTTCTCCTATTCTCACTCTATTGGAAGGCATTCTTTCAGGGTTCAACAGGAGTTAAATTTTGTGATGTTGCTGGGATCGACGAAGCAGTAGAGGAACTTCAGGAGGTGTTCTCTCTTTCTATCTTGTAGAATAGTTTCTTTGCACGACAAAATTTTGCCTTTTATTTGAGTTGTGAAATATTTGCCCTCCTGATGTCAATTCAAGGTTTAACCCGTAAATGCACGAGCCAATCGTAGGATGACAAGTATCCTCCTAGAGTTGATCTCACAAAGAATCATTAACTTAAATCTCTAATTCGTTTAGTTACCAACGAGCATGAAATGCAACCTAAACACACTAATTCGTTTGATTTGATTAAGAACTAAATTAATTAAACTATAAATTGAATTGTAAATTAAATTAATGAATAAAATCAATGGATAAAACAGGTACTTGGTTTCACTCCCCCAATTTCGTATTTCTCTCCCAAGCGTTAAATTTATATAATTAATATTTCATGTCGATCACCTTATGTGTTAGCTAATCAAACCAATGAATTAACTAATGTTCAATCCAATTTTTAGGTTAGATTAAAGATGATGTGTCTAATAATCAAACCCTAACATGTTCATTTCTAATTCAATCATTGGTGGCCAATCAATCGTTAAACTAGAAATTAATAAAGAGCAATTGAATTGAAATAGAAATAATAATTCATTAGATAAAATAATGAGAGTTTATTACAAAATTGGGGTTGTTAACCAAGCACCCAAAAATAATTTAGCTTAGCATGAATACTAAACAAATCAATGTAATATCCATAATCAAACTAAAATAGCAGCAAAAATTAAGAATAAGAAAAGTTATGATGTTCCCTTGAATCTTCAAATATGGAAATTGGAGGTTGGTGATCTCCAATCCTTCAAGCCCAAGTTAAAATAACCCTCAAGAGAAAAAATATTTCCTTTTACTATCAATAGGTCTGCTGGAATATGAATGTGCCTACCAAGAAGTCTCTTGTGTGTGCAGAAAATTCAAGGAGAAGAAGAAAATTGAAAAAATCCTAGAATGCGCCTCTTTCAATCTTAGAGAAAAAGATGTAATAAAAAGCTAATCTTTGAGTTCTAAGCTAAGTTTAACTCCCAAAATATGTTATTTCCTTTTATAGGAGTGAAAAACCCTAAAAGAATTGATAAAAGTTGGGATTGGCAGTTGTTCACGTGACCTGCAATGTCCCAGTCGTTGCGTGCACACGATGGGCATTGTGCCCGCAACAGATTGTTGCTGACTTCTCTTGCCCAGGCATCGCGTGCACGCAATGGGCGTCGCGAGGTAATGATGAATTAATGTTGTCTTGAAGTGCTTAGGCGTCACGTGCACGTGATGAGCGTCGTGCCCGCGACATAGCTTGTTGTTTGCCTTTCATCTCGAGCATGCGATGGTTGTCACGAGGTCGTGATGAACTTTTCTCCACAAATCATTTCTTCTTGCTTCCTCAACACTTCCAATGGAGTCCATTATTACCCAAAACACTTCCACAACTCAAATCAACCATCAAAACATGCCTCCCATGCTCCTTTCCATCCAAAACCTAAAAAATACAAAAAACACAATTAAATATCAAATCTACCCAAAAATTACAAAAAAACAAGAAAACTAAACAATTAAAAACATCTATAAAACTATAACAAATATGAACACATCACCTCTCTTCTGGACAATTTTTTTTTTTTTGTATTTGGCATTTTGTTTCAAATGACATTTGGAACTATATTTGGAAGATATTTGAGAAAGATGTGATCAATTTACTTTTCACATATAAGATGAATATTGATAGTTATGTGGTTGTGTGTCCATTAACTTAAATAGAACCAAGTCAACAAAGTCTTAAACCAACTTATTGGGATAATTTCTTCTATTCTACCCTTCCCAGAGTCTTATCTTAATCCTTATGCGGTATATGGAAATTTTTGAAGTTTTGATCAAAATGCTTGGAATTTGTCAATGATGCATTTTGCTTCTATTGGTATCCAAATGCTTGAGGTTGGTTGATCAATCATCAATCAACTGCTGTGAGTCAAGTATTTGTTTCCAATCACTCCTTCCCCAAATAGTCCTTGAATTCTTCTAAGCCTGTGGGTTTTTCATCCTCTCTACCATATGGCAATCTTATTTATAATGTTTTTCCCTTGAAATACATAGATGTCATTTAAATACATTGCTTTGATAGTCATGCATGGATCTTCTGTTCCAACAGTGCATCCCAAATCATATTTATTGGTTATAGTAAATGGAATCTTATTCTTTCTTTAATACTTTGTTGATTAGTTGGTGAGGTATTTGAAGAATCCAGAACTATTTGATAAAATGGGTATAAAGCCTCCGCATGGAGTACTTTTGGAGGGCCCTCCTGGATGTGGCAAGGTTAGTTGTGCCTGTTCACCAATTCATGAATTTCATATGAAGTTTCAGCACAGAGATTGAAAGTTTTAGGTACTTCTACAGACCCTGGTTGCCAAGGCCATAGCTGGTGAAGCTGGAGTTCCATTTTACCAAATGGCTGGGTCTGAGTTTGTTGAAGTCTTAGTTGGTGTTGGATCTGCTCGTATAAGAGATCTATTCAAGAGAGCCAAGGTAATTAGACTGCACAATATGGAGTTTTATCGTATTGACTTGATCTCCTTAGTTGTTTTTGTGTTCTTTGATGTTCTTTCAGACTAGAATTGATGTTGCTATGTTGTTTTTGTAGAATGTTGAAGTAAATGTTTAGATGCATTATACTTTAAGCCAGCAATTTAACAACATTGTATAAGTGTTCATGTTATGATTGCATAATTATATCCAATAATTCTTATTTTAAGGGCTTGCATTGAGTAATTGTTGATAAGTAATGGTCTCTGCAGGTCAATAAACCATCAGTCATTTTCATTGATGAAATTGATGCATTGGCAACCAGGTATAGGCATTCTTTCAGTTATTTTAAGAGAACATTCTTCTACTGCTGTGGAAATCATATTGCAATTACAATCTCTGAGCCGACTTTCATGTGCAGCACCATTCTGAATTATTTGAACTGTCAACCTGATACACTAATTGGGGAAGCCCCTTATTGTGTTAGAGGCTTTAAATGTTTTACTGCAGATGCTGTAGATGTATCCGTTGGACTAGATGGCTCTGGTTTTTTACAACTCTTGTTTGCTGTGTAACTTAATACTGATTCATGACAATATGGTGAATGTAAATCCAATTTAATTATGGCAGATGAGGAATTGAATGTTGAGTGATTTTAATGTACTTAGGATTAGAAATTGAACATAAGTCATTTTGAGTAATCATTTTCACATAATAATGAGGATCATGTAATCCATACTTAAAGGCTGGACAGGCACTTGAGATTTGGTTATTGTCAGTCAACATATCAAAGAGAGAAATCAATTATTTGCTATATAAGTAGCTATATTGTATGAGTTAAACTGCTGACTGCAAAAAGACATGTCAATATAAATTCTAAACTGTACTCCACCTCCACATGATTAAAAAGCTTTATTCTTTTTTTTTTTTTTCTTTTTGTTGCTTTAATGAATAGACGTCAAGGGATTTTCAAGGAATCTACCGACCACCTCTATAATGCAGCCACTCAAGAGAGGGAAACTACATTGAATCAGCTCTTGATAGAGCTTGATGGGTTTGACACTGGCAAAGGTGTTATATTTTTAGCTGCTACAAATCGAAGAGATCTGTTAGATCCTGCTCTTCTCCGACCAGGTCGTTTTGATCGCAAGGTTTGTTTTTGCTACCAAAGGAGGGGGGTGAAAGAAAAAAATGCAAGAGCTTTCTTGATATATGGCTGCTTTTTAAGCTTCAAATCACTCTTTAATCCAACTATCTCTTTTCATCTAGCATTATTGATGTTTTTACTATGTTATGTTCTTCTTAAAAAGTTATTGATTATTATTGTTGCAATGCATTTTTAACTACTTATATTTTCATTTCCTGAAGCTTGAAGTTGTCATTGTCCAGCTGCTGCTAGTGTGTTAACCCCGGCTTTTCTCATGCAGATAAGAATTCGGGCTCCTAATGCTAAAGGGAGGTTGGAGATTTTGAAAATTCATGCTAGCAAAGTGAAGATGTCAGAGGCTGTTGATTTATCTACTTATGCAAAGAACTTACCTGGTATATCTTGTATTTGTGGTTGTTCATATTAAGTTTCCTGTTTGATCATGTGTGCAATTATCAGGATGGACTGGAGCAAAGTTGGCTCAGCTGGTCCAAGAGGCAGCTCTTGTGGCAGTCAGGCAAGGGCATGCATCAATTGCTCAGTCAGACATGGATGATGCAGTAGACAGACTTACTGTTGGACCAAAACGGGTTGGAATAGAGTTGGGTCATCAGGGACAGTGTCGTAGAGCTACTGTCGAAGTTGGAGTTGCAATGACTTCTCATTTGCTCAGACGTTATGAAAATGCAAAAGTTGAATGCTGTGATCGCATTTCAATTGTCCCCCGCGGCCAGGTTTTCATTCTGTTTCTTTAACTTAAATTTTTGTCCTAACTTGCATGAATTTTACTCATGTGGAGGACATTATTACCTCTTACCTAAGTTCTGCTAAAGAGCACTTTAGCTGAGTGGAGGAGCCAGGATATGAGTAAACTGCCGCAAATTATGGGTATCATTAGTGGAGATACTCGTTATAATACAGTTTGTAGTTGCAGCTTCTGTTCCCTATAATTCTGATACCCAAATGATGTATATATAATTTTTGCTAAATTATATTCAGCTGCATTGCATACCTATGCTAAAAGGTTCATCTGAGGAGTGGTGTGAGTTAGGCCTATGATGTTTTGTTGCACACTATCACTTGATTCCTTAGTTTCCATGTGTGAAATGATGTCTGCAGACTTTATCACAAGTTGTATTTCATCGATTGGATGATGAATCATACATGTTTGAGCGTCGACCACAGCTGCTGCATCGTCTTCAGGTTTGGGCTTAAAAGTTATCTATTGTTGGTTTCCTTTTCTAAAATTTAGGATTATTTTACTGAGCTAGTTTCTATTCAAAGGTTCTTCTTGGTGCGAGGGCAGCTGAAGAGGTTATTTATGGGCAGGATACATCAAGGGCATCAGTTGGCTACCTTGCAGATGCATCTTGGCTTGCTCGTAAAATTATAACCATGTTGGTTCTTAATTCAGTGCTATACCACTTGGTTTCCTGCTCTCCTGTCGGGTTTTACTGTAAGTTCTTTCTTTTTTCAACAGATGGAACTTGGAGAATCCAATGGTCATACATGGAGAACCACCTCCTTGGAGAAAGAAAGTTAAATTTGTCGGCCCACGCTTGGACTTTGAAGGATCACTTTATGATGACTATGACCTAATCGAACCCCCTATCAACTTCAATTTGGACGATCAAGTTGCACTGAGAACTGAGGAGTTGATACGTGATACGTTCGGGAAAACTGTTTATTTGCTGAGACGGCATCATACTGCATTGCTCAAAGCTGTGAAGGTAAATAGTTTCTGGAGCGTAACATCTCTTTACAATATTTTCTTGAAAGTAACAACACCATTCTGCTTTGCTTAAAATTTTTTCCTCAATTTTTCTCTCAATTTCTCTCCCCTATTGCTTCAATGCCTGGTATAGCAGTGTTTAAAGTGAACTAATAAGTGACAAAGTGCTTTTATGGAGTTGATGTGCAGGTACTTCTGAATCAGAAAGAAATCAGTGGAGAAGAAATTGATTATATTTTGAATAATTACCCTCCGCAAACACGTTTGAGTCTTCTTTTAGAGGAGGAAAATCCAGGAAGGCTTCCATTCAGAAAAAAAGAACTAGGACATGAATTAGATTATGCCCTGTTAACTTCATCAGAAGAACAAACCCTGTGAACCACAGAGTCTATATTTGATACGGCCACAAAGCCAGCATTGCTCGTCAGTTCGCACGAGCATCAGCAGCAAAGGAAGGCTATTGCTGTTTGAGCTCACCGATGAGCACAAGTTTTTGTTGTCTTACAAAAAATGCTGATAGTAAATTTTTTCATCCACATATTTATATTCTTGCTCTTGTTCACATATGAATTGTAGCTGACATGAGAGAAGGGAATACTACCGGCTCCGCAGCTCGCTTAACTGAGTTGAGAACTGTTCACCACTGGCTTGCTTTGTTATTATTATTATTATTACTATTATTATTACTACTACTTTGAGAAATAATTTTCTTTTAAATCAAGGGAAGTTCTAACTCGATTTCAAAGAAATAAATTATTCTTTTATAAGGCTAATCATTATCCAAATATATATATATATTGTATATAATCAACGTAATTGCATATTTGGTATGAAGCATAAAAACACGTTTACTTAAAAAGGTCTGGAAATCGAAACACTTTGTAAAAGACAAAATTTCATATGCTACTAGAGCAAGCATAATTAATATAGCAATAGACATAGTAAGCGTAATTAAAGGACATTGTTCGGTAATAGAAAAACATAGATCCCGAATTGGCCGATCTTTCCATGGTATATAGTAGTTTCCGCAAGATCAGGAGTAAACAACCACACGAAGTGATGAGAACTGGGATTCAAAAAAAGCAAAGGAAAAATGAAAAAATGGGTTCTTGCGTTACTCTCTCTCACTCACGCACAACAAGAAGGGGGGAAAAAGGCAAAAACAGACACAGACATCCATTGTTTAGCTCCCATCTTTGTGGAGGAACGACTGGTTGATAGCCACTGCTAGGAAAAACACAGACACGAATACACACAAAGTGTGAGACATACCCTTTTGGCCTTTTCCCATTTTTCTGTAGGAACCAGCCATGAAGAAAACTGGAAATGACTCCATAGTATTAAACGCTATTAGATGTAAGGGCATCAATAACAGGAACAATGACAATGGCAACAATTACAAGAATAACAGGAGACATCTCTATGAGGTGTCTTTGTCTTTGATCCTTTTACTTTGGTGTCTTCTCTTGTTGTTTTATACTAGGCTTGGCCTCAGCCACGAGAATGAAGGTAGAATTTTTCTTCTGTCTTTACTTCGTTCAATTCCTTTTGCAGTTTTTGTTGCTTTATTTTCTATTCTTTTTCTTACCCATTTTTTGGTTTTGATTTTCCACTCGAACCCATTTTGTTATTCTTTGTCATAGAAACATGAAGTCCCTTTTTTTTTTCTCCCCTCGCTCATTCTGTGTTTTGATTGCTAATTCTTTAATTTGTCCAAATCCTTTTGCAGTTTTGTTGCTTTTATTTTCAGTTCTCTGTCTTACCCCATTTTTAGTTTTGAATTTATTCTCAAACCCATTTTCTTCTTCTTCGCCATGGAAACATAAAGGGTCCTCTTTTCTTCCTGACAATCTGTGGTTTGGTTTGCCAAAAAGAAAGATGATGATGATGATGATGATAATGAAGCTGTTAATTTTTCTGCATCTTAGCTGCTTAATTGTTCAGTGACTTGCTTTAATGGCATAGGATTTTGAGTAATTGATGTTTTCTTCAAATTCAACAATAAGTTACCAATTTTGTGAACAATTATTTATTTATTGATTTATTTATTCTTAGATTATGTTAGGTTTAATGCTGAGTGCTGAATGTAATAAGATCATTCTTATGTGAAGGGCTAATCTCGCATTGTTCATTGATTTTGTTTATGCATGATAGTGAATAAATATGGATTATTCTCTTTGTTCATGCGTTTTTCAGGAAGCTTAATCCTTAATAACAGAAGCTTATCTTGTCCTGGTGCGTTGAAAGATAACTCACACAATGCAAGTAGAAGCTCTAATACTATAAATGGATTGCTGCTAGAGCTTAATATATCTTCCGGCTTCAATAAATCCAAACTTGATATTAACTTTGGGAACCAGAAGTACTCGATTTCGCAGAGTGATAGATTAGAAGTAATTTTTAGTTTTATAGGCTATAGATCTTTAGTGTGCAAAGTACAAAACATACAAGAATGGAGAGTAGGTAAAACAGAAGAACTATCAGGTGGAAGATCTCTTCATTCCACTCATCTGAGTTTGGATGAGTTCCGAAACATAACGAGGCAAGAGAAAGACCAACAACAAGTACCTAGTCAGCTTGTTAACATCACCCACAGGCTTGAACCTGATGGAAAAGAATACAATTATGCCTCTGAAATGAAAGGTGCAAAGGTGGTAGCACATAATAAGGAAGCAAAAGGAGCAGGTAACATATTGGGGAAAGATAAGGATAAGTACCTAAGAAATCCTTGTTCTGTGAGGGGGAAGTTTGTGGTGATTGAGCTCTCAGAGGAAACGTTGGTTGATGTTGTCAAAATTGCAAACTTTGAGCATTATTCTTCTAATTTCAAGGATTTTAACTTGTCTGGAAGCTTAAATTATCCAACTGAAACTTGGGCTTCACTGGGAAATTTCACTGCTGCTAATGTCAAACATAGTCAAAGCTTCAAGCTGCCTGAACCCAAATGGGTGAGGTACTTGAAGATAGACCTACTTGGTCATTATGGGTCAGAATTTTACTGCACAGTAAGTGTTGTTGAGGTATACGGAGTAGATGCCATCAAGCGAATGCTCGACGATCTCTTTGTGCCCTCTGAAGATGCTAAATTGGCTCAGCCTAATTCGATTGCGACTCCGGCTTTGAGCCCAGCATTGGATCCCAATGCCAAGAAAAGAAATGGCAAAACTGAAAATGGGACTGATAGTTCTGGCTCCAAAACAGAAAAGAACGTGACAAAAAGTTCTGTGACTATGAGCAAGATTCCTGATCACGCTACTGAAGTTAGACAGCAGCCCGTTAGCGGAATACAAGGTGACACTGTCCTAAAGATCTTGCTGCAGAAGGTGAGGTCACTGGAGCTGAATTTATCTGTGCTTGAGGAGTTCATCAAAGAAATGAATAAGAGACAAGGGGAAATTCTGCCTGACTTTGAGGGAGAGCTAAAAAGCATTTCCACCCTTTTGAAAAGCAGCAGAACAGAAATTAATGATCTCATGGAATGGAAGGAAAATAAGGTAATTTTCAACTTTTATATTTTCCAATGAGAAGATGGCTATATGACTTCTTGGATTTTTGTTGCCTAGACTGAGTCTTCAAGGATTGATCCAGTGATACTCTGTCATGTATGAAAAGTAATAATACAATGGAGTATCATGTGGATTGGTTTATGATGAAGTCAGTCTAAGTATTATCATGATTGCCTAACCATATGTTTCTTTTTTTTTATCAGGATAAAGGATTCACAGATCTTCAGTCATGGAAAGCTGGTGTATCATCTCGTATGGATGCCCTGGTCAGAGAAAATATCATGCTGAGGTTAGAAATTATCAGCCTGTTTAGTCATTCGTACAACTTTTCTATCTATTTTTTGGTGATTTCGTTGTCTGAATAATTCCAGGACTTTACAAACAATGTTTACCTCGACCCCGTCACCGGATCAAGCCAACGATAAAATGTTTTTGGTCCATTATGAACTCATTTTAGGCAATGAACTTTTGAATTTTGAACAAATTAGAATTCGTAAACTCCATTTTTAGAATTAGAAAGCTGCTTTGGCAGAATTTGAATAGTTCATGATATGCACAATGCATAAGATGCTGCCAGGGTAATTTTCTATGTCCTGAACTCTGCACTTAAGCATTAATATCCGGGTAATTTCACCAATGGTTATTATACTTTTGATAATTTATACAAAAATCACTTTTTTAATTTTTTTTCCCCATAAAATCCACTTACGGCAATTTTCTCATCGGATTGCTGATAACGTAGCACCAGAATGCTAACATGTATTGCTACATCATTATTCACATAGATATCACATCAACAAATTCAAAGAATTATAGCGCCATGTTATTGTCCACATTAGCAATCTAATGAGAAAATTGCTGAAAGTGATTTTTATAGAAAAAAAATTGAAATTCACTAATTTTATGGGAAAAAAATTAAAAAAATAATTTTTACGCAAGTTATCAAAAGTATAATGAACTTTAGTGAAATTAACCTATTAATATCTCTGAATTTCTAAGTGTTAAGTTTAAAGGCCTGGCGTGCCAACCTCTCTTTTGAGGTAATACTGGGACGAGAAATCTATAGTTAAAAAGGTTTTAGAGACAAACTATCATTACAATGCAAAATTCTGGGAAAGTGATTGTCTGGAGACATTATTGACAAATTTGCTGATGTTTTGTTTTTCTTTCTACTCCAGATTAGATGTGGAAAAGGTGATTAAAGATCAGGCAAATCTAGAGAGCAAAGAGCTAGCAGTTTTGGCAGTGAGTCTTTTCTTCATGGGTTTTGCAACAATAAAGCTAATTTCAACAGGAGTTATGAATTTTGTGAGAGATCCTGAATCTGAAAGGGTATGTAAGACAAGTAGAGGTTGGTTTATGATACTTGTTAGCAGCACTATGACAATTTTCATCACCCTCCTTTCTAGCTAGGCCCTTCTCTGTGTAATTTTAATAATTATCAGGGACAATTTTGACATTTCCTTTTCTTAATTTTATGCCATTTTTCATTGACTTAGTTCAAAAAAATCCAATAATTTTTTCTTTATCATTTTTGGCCTTGTCCTTGGCCTATGTGATTGTAGTTTTTCCTATTACTGTACAAAATGTTAATATCATTTGTCAGTTTTTCTTTTTCCGTATAATTAAATTTGTTTAGGGATTTAGACACAAACCCCTCATTCTATAAGAGAATTTAAAATTTTATCCCACATAATTTTTATTTTTAGAAACGTAAAATGACCAAAAAAATTTTCTATACTTTTTTTCTTCTTTTTCTCTCTGTTTTTTTTTTCTCTTTTTTTTCTATGCCACTACCAACTTCATCCACTATCCAAACGACTTTTGATCATTACGAAATTCGAAACATAACTAGTTTTCCACATTTTCATCACTTTGGTAACCTTAATTTTTTCAAAACCCAACTAGATTTGCGAGACTGGCGAGGAGAAAATTGGACGTCAAGGCTATCCTTTTATTTCTTCTATTTTTCGACTTTCTTTTGCAATTTTGACACTGAAAATAAACTCAGAAGGTTAAAAAACCTTTGATTGGAGAGTTTGAGCTCTAAAAAATACCGTTTGAGGGCGAATTAAGAAACAAACAATCGGATTTCAAGTTGCATTCTTCATTTCTTCTATTTTCCGTCTTCTTTTATCAAATCTAACACTGAAAATGAACTTAGAGGGTCAAACAACCTTGGACTGGATAGTCTAAGCTCTGAAAACTGCTATTTGATGGCTAATCGGAAACAATTCTTTCACTCGCTGCTCATATAACCTACATATAATTAAGATACAATATTTTCTGTAGAGATAAATTCAAATTGCCGCATTTGTTATAATTTTGTTATATGTATGTTATATTTATATTATATCTGGGAACTACTATTTGATGGCTGATTGGAAACAATTCTTTCACTCGCTGCTCATATAACCTATATATAATTAAGATACAATATTTTCTGTAGAGATAAATTCAAATTGCAGCATTTGTTATAACTTTGTTATATGTGTGTTATATTTATATTATATGTATTGGTAGATATAGCCCAAATAGAGTCAAAATATATCAAACATATAAAACAGCTAAAACCAATCAGATTAATTATATCTTAATTGTATTAGTTGTTTAAAACCAAGTTGAATGTATTTAATTCTAGAAAATTAATTAGTTTAGAATTTGAAATTAGAGAAATTAAATTTGGTTCACTTTAAATAAAATATAAAGATAAAATTTTAATTAATTAATGGATATATATATATATATAATTGAGTTATATGTTATTTTTATTACTATTAATTCATATTATATGTGTATTATGTGCCACCACTATATACTAACTAATTTTTAATAAAAGTATAAAAAGGTGAATAAAAGACCACTTTATATCAATCTTTAAAATATATGAAATTTATTATTGAGATAAACTATTTTTTTTAAAAAGTCTTTAACTCTTTTTGCACATATGTATCATGTGTCACTATTTAATTTGATTAAATGATGCATGTACTACACGTGTAACCCCACGCAAATTAATGAAAATAACCATTTTTATTTTAAAAAACAAAAAAAAATCTTTAACTCCTTTGTGGAAAACTTAAAAGACCATTTGTTTATATCTTTTATTTATTTATTCTCTTCCTTAAGCAAACCAATATTTTTCTAAAGCCTGTTGCAATTTATCTCTCTCTATTTCTCTTTGGTTTTGAGAAAGTGATCCTTTACTCTCAAAATAAAACCATCATCCTGCAATTTCTCAATTCTCAATGTCCACTTTCCACTTCAACTTCCTAACCAAAATTATATATTCTAACCTCATAAGCGTTAAAAACACAACTTATCTTAGACATGTTTCCTAAGATGAATTTAATGGATAAATTGAAGAAGAAAAGGAACAAAAGAGAGTTAAGGTTCTCGGTCAATAATTATTCAACCCGTGAGCTAGCAACATCTCCCTTGGTCCACTTTTCTCTTTCTCACTCTAATATATGCATACTAGGGGCTGGAATTCCTTCTTCAAACATCAAAATTTACATGCAACTCCACTAGATAAGTTATCTCCTCTTGAAGCAGAAACCATCTCCCACATGCAATCTTGATTTCACTTCCAACCACTTGTAGCAGAGATACCCAAATTCTTCTTATCTTGAAATAGCTTTCGGTTCATTGGCTAGAAGGGAGACAATCCATGTACTTGCAAAATCATTCTTGTTTTCAGGTAGGTCTTACAATTTTACGGTCTTCTCTTGAAGAAATGAAAGATGAAAATTGAAGAAATGAAAGAAAAATTTGATGATTAAGTTTCGGATTGTAGAAGGAGGAAAAGAAGATGGGTAATGAAATTCTCTCTCAAATTAGGTTGATGAGTTTTAAAAATGGAAGGAGGAGGGGAAATTGGAGGAAACGAAAGCGTTGATCTGTGGTTGAGCTTAAAAAAGATGTCTAGTTCAGTATGTATTGGGGTACTAGAAAAAAAAAAACGGAAGTCAAAATAGTAAAAATAAAAAACAGGGAAGAGTTTTTCATCAATAGAAAGATACGTGGATCTTTGGAGAAAAATTCTTCAAAAAGGGAGGTTGGAGGTCATTTTCTCATTTGTTTATGAGCATGTTTTAGTATTGATTTTTCATCTATAAGAGAAAAAAAAAGGTAGAAGACTAAATACTTTTAGAAAATAGAAAATTCAGATTGACATGCTACCATAATAATTTAGGGGCAAATTTCATAAAAAAAAAAAAAACTATGAACTTTCATTTTTCGATCAAAACAATTATATTTTTTATTTTTAAATATATATACTTTCAATTTTATATCAAATTTGGTTTCGGAATGAATTTAATTTGGTTTGACAATAATATGATACTTCGAACTTAATTTTTTTTAATTTGGCACTACCAAACATATATTAATATGTATATATATTATTTATTTTTTAAAATTAATATGATAATTTTTTTAAAAATAGCGTGACAGTAGTTAAAAAATTACATAGATCTAATAATTGCCCTTCTACCAACGAAGAGATGTACCAACATGGATAAGTGCTTGAATGTTTCCAACACTAGTACAGGTAAGTGCTTGAATGCTTCCAACGCAGAGGCATTTCTATCACCACAGAGACATCTCTTACTTGAACTATCTGAAACGACCACCTTGCCTATTTTTATTCCATTTCAGATAGCCTCTTGCTGATAAAGAACATTCTCATCTTCATACGATTTCAAAAGATCTTCGTTTAATAAAAGTTCAGAAATCATATGAGTGCCCAAATGATTACTTAGAAAATTAAAAGATATGGAGGTTTTAGATCTTAGACCAAAGAAAATAAGTTTAGAAATTCATAGTGAAGGAAAACTCAGAAATGATTTTATTACTTCACACTTGCTTGGTTATAAACTGAAATCATCTCTCCTTATGTAGGGGAGATTACAAACTGAGTTTTGATGACAGCTCATATACGCACTATCTTTAATAATTACAAGCGGACAATAACGATAAGGTTCCCATTATATAAAGGAAACCGACAACTAGTACAAGATTCCCACTACATAAAGGAAAACGACAAGTAATACAAACTTTTAATAAAGTAAAAGATTTTTCAATCCTTTCTGATACACTCGTGGGTAGGAGACAGGTTCATATTGTCAATACTATCATCTGAGTCACAAAAAGTAGATGTTGTCTTCTAAGTAGAATTAGGCTTGACTAATCCATTGAGTCTAGTGCTGGGAGAAGGCGTTTTGATAAGGGAAGACTTTATCGGCATATAGGATGAACCTGCTTCATCATCATTGGTGGCCGATTTAGCAACATCAAGTTGCTTCTGGTATTTAGGAAGTATTTCTTCCCAAGGAGCATCATCTTCATAATTGGGCCAGATAGACTTGGGGATGTAGGTATTCCTGGCAGCCATATACCTCTGAAGCTCCCTAATTTCTGTAGGATGTTGATCACAATTCTTCCATAAAGAGTATGGAAAAGTCTGATAACTTTCCATGACATAACAGCACTCAGACCATTTGAGGATGATAATAGCATGAACTTTTCTGGCTGGGACATCAATACTCTAATTTTTATATAATGCCTTAAAGAAAAATTGTTTCCAAATTCCTAATGGTCAAAACCAGGTTAAGAACTTGTTGGCATTTTCAGGCAGTGTCTGGATAGCCAAAGCATTATACTAGAGTAAAGGAGTAAATTCAAAAGCCATGTAATTTTTTGCACATAGATACCACAACATGTGTAGAGACTCATCAGAAAAAGGTTCTGAGACTGGAATTTTAAACACCTCCATGAAAGGAACCTGAGGATGGAAAGATATAGGTTTTACCATGAACCCTAATAGCACCAATTTGAGCATCAACTGTCTTCTGGGTTTGTTGTTCATGAGACATGACTTTGGTGAAAGTCTATCTGGGAGGGAATTTTTGATCTATTACAGAGGATGATGGAGGATAAGCCATAAATATCAAAAGAATGGTTTGAATTGATGTTACTAATTGCAAAAGCTTAGATTTTTCAAGAGGCCTTGATAGTAAATTAGGAATTAGGAATTAGGTTTTGATCTCCTTTTATATGCTGAAAAGAGAAAGAGTATTTGGAGAACCATTCACTCCAACTTAATAACTATGCATATGGGACCTGTTTTCCTTTAAACTCAAGATTTTTTAGGAAAGAGGAACAATCCATAAGTACAAGAAATTCATGACTAATCAGATAGAATTCAAACTTCTTGATACCATTCTTTACTACTAAGATTTCTTTGAAAGTTGAATGATAGTGACATTCAGACTCCTTGAACCTGCTATTGGCATAAGCATAGATTTGTCGTGTTCGTTCTTTTTCTTCTAACAAGATGGCCCCTAATATTTTTCACTAGCATCAGTGTGAATTATCCTTTATCCATTTGTGGGTTTGTGTAAAGGTAGAAGATTTGAACAATTTTCTTTGATTCATTTACAGCGTTGCTCTGCACATCAGTCCATAGTGGTGGATTCTTTTTCAATAACTGTTGCAAAGGATGAGTATGCTTAGTGCACTGAGGAATAAAGTTTCGAGCATAATTGACTATACCAAGGAACTGGAAAATCTACTTTACTGAAAGATCCTCATCAGAAAATTGTAGCAATTCTTATCCTATATGAGGACATGGTTGATATGTCCCATCTTTAAAGATCATGCCAAGAAAGTCCATTTCCTGTCGGCCAATAATCATCTTCTTTTCTGGCAGTATAATCCTATGCTGAATAGTAAGATCCATAAACTATTGTAAAAGTTAGCGATGTTCTATCTGATCTTTGGAAAATAAGAGGATATCATCAATATACATCAAAGTAGAAGATAAGATAGGCTCATAGATACATGTCATGGCCTTCTGAAAAAGTGAAGGGGCCACTTTTAACCCAAATGACATTACTGTCCACTGGTAGTGGTGATTTGGAATACAGAAGGTGGTTTTGTATCTTTCTTCCTCCTTTATGTCTAATTGCCAAAAACCAGACTTGAGATCAAACTTGGAGAAAATCTTGGCATCTTTGAAGAATGTCATTAGGGAAGATATCTTGGGCAACGAGAACTTGTCATCTTTGAGAAAATAATTCAGTGGCTTATAATCAGTTACAAGCCACTTCTTTCCTCGAATTTGTTCAGACCTTTTATTGATATAAAAGGCTTGACAGGCCCAATCTAACTTAGTTGGCTTAATCAGTCCTTCTTGCATCAATTGAGAACATTCATGGACTGCAAGATTTTGATCCTTAGGATTCATACCAGGATGAGTTGCCTTAATAGGATTGATATCTTCATTTTGATTGAAAGGCAGATAAATGAAGAATTCAGATGGGGTCCATAATGGGCTGGCACACTTAAGAATAAAATCTGTATGACTTTTAGTACAACAGTTTTGAATAAGTTGGGCTCTTAGAACATCAAAATGGGCTACCAAAAAAACTGTGAATAAGTTTGGTGTTGAGCTGTAAGGAAGGAGCCATTTTTTTGATCTAAGGCCTTGACTTTCAATGGATAGTTTAGGAAGCTGGCTAATAACATCAAACCTAATTAAAATATCCTTTTTGGGTAAGGCTAAGCCCAATACATGAGTCCAAACATAACAGTTGGGCAGGAACTGGACTTTTATGGGTTTAATAATAATGAGATCTGTGGAGAAATAATCTCCATTAGCGGCCTTGAAAAGTTAGGTATGAGCTTTCCAAAAGTGGTTTGGAAAGAGTTTTGGGTTGGCTATAGTTCTACAAGCTCCGGTATCAATAAAAGTAATGGCTTTGATGGGCTTATCATATTTACTGATGAAAAGTTAAACAGGACAAAAAGGAATATGCTGTCTTTTAGATTTGTGGGAAAATGATCCAATTAGGTTTGGTGGACCGAGTTCAATCTGAAGGCTTTCTTCTGTATCAGAATCATTATCTTCATTTTTTATTTCGATGAAAGAATCATGAGATACTTCATCTTCTTCAGAAAATAAGGATTTTATATCTATTTCTTCAAGATCCAGATCATAAGCACTATGGATCTGTTGGATGAGCTAAATTGCTTGCTTGGGCCTATTCAGACATTATTTTACAAAATGTCCCTTCTTTCCACAGAGATAACATCGATCTGTCTTCTTATGCCTTTTCTGCTTTCTTTTGAAGAATTTGAACTTCTTCTTTTTTCTGTGTGGATAAGAGGATGAAGACTATTTATATTTCTTGTAATGCACATTCTTTTTACAATGCTTGCAATTACAGTCTTTTGTATCGGCACACTTTATTATGAGATCTGGTCTTTTATATAAGGAATCCATTTCTTTCTTGTTGCTCTAGAGAAGAGCTTCTTTTATATGTTTTCTGGCTGAATATAATTCTTCAAGAACCATAAGCATCTTTTCATAAACTTGAGCCAGAGTCAAATCTCTTAGAGCGATTCCGTGTTTGCGAAAATACCTAAAAGTTGCATCTCCCAATTCTTCTGGAACAGAGGAGATAAATTGTTGTTTTAAATTAACATCTCCTGTACCAAGTTGATAATATCTAAAGCAAACTCTTTGGTAATGTGTATCCAGATCTTTTCTCTTCAGAGAACAACACTTGAGTTGAAAAACTCCATTCGATCTGTTTCTATAAGATCAGCAGAACTACCAACAAATTCATTATCAACATACCATAAAGCATTGACAAGGGAAGGAATTTGGTGAAACTACATCTTATTGTACTCAGGAAGTCTCAACCACTATTCTTTCAAACTGCCTATAAATTAGGTTGTGAATTCTTATAAAATCTCCTGAATAGGAACTCTAGCCTGTTGTTTGGTTTCCAGCTATGCTAGCACTTCCAGTAGGCGATTTCGCCTTTATTGATGAGGAACATCATCTATGGAAAACCATGGACCATTTACAGGCTTAGATTTATTTTCCTGAGAAGTAGGAACTGTAGGACTTATTGTTGTATGATCCCCAGCTTCGTCTTCTGAAGGTTCAGAAAAGAAGGCTTATGTGGGATCTATTGCCATCGAGAATCCGAAGAGGCTGGATTAGTCTGATCAGGTGGTCCTGCCATTTTTATAGAAAGAGTTGTAGTAATTGACTCAGATGTATTGGCATATAAAGAAATAGCTTCAGAAGGGGGTTTTGAAGATAATTCTATATTAGACTCATTGGTGGTGTTGGAAGTTATATAAATCTCATATGAGATGGAATTTTCAAGATGGGTTTGGGTATATGATTCTTCTTTAGAAGGATCTTGAACCAGATATTGGAAAAGATCTTGAGAATCTTGGGAAAAGTGACTAGGAGGCTATGATTTAGGTTCTTTTACAGGTCTGTGAACAGATGTAGAAGAGGAAATTGTAGTTTGAGTAGGCTTTGGAGGAGCAAAAGTGGTCTGCTTTTTCTTTGGGGTTTTTGGTCTTCGAAGTTGAGAACGAAGCATCTTTTGAAAATTTTCATGCTGGAGCAGGATAGGGTCAATAGTGGGATTAATAGGAGTGAAAGAGACAATAGGTTCCGGTAAGGGTAAGATACTTATAAAGGCAAAAGGATTAAAAGGGATTTTGACTTATAGATCTTTTTCCACCTGAGACAAATTGTTGCTTCAGCCTAGTTATCTCTTCTTGTTTTTGTTGGAATATTGGACCAGAAAATTGAGTTCTAATCATGTGCATCAGTTCATTATAAAGAGCCATAATTTGCTTCTGAAGTTTAAGCATGAACTCTTGTTGGAAGTTGAACTGATTCATCATAGAAGACTCAACAAGGTTTACTTTGGTTGAAACTCTTTCCACCTTTGTTTCAAGTCTACGCAAGGTAGAATTTTAAGCAAAAGCATTCTTTGTTTGCCAATTTAGTACAGATTCTCCGATTGAGATATCTCAAGGTATTCTTTGAGCGTCAGATCCAAGAGATCGTATGTAAGGAGTTCTCTTGAAGTTCTTGACTAGGTCTGTCATACTTTCTTGTAGTGTAGGAAAATCATCTTCAGCTGGTTGAAACATACAAACAGGAGGAACCGGCATTTGTTGAGGAAGAGGATTAGCCTTTACTTTTGGAACCCATTGTGGCTCATTTTTCTTAAGCCATCTTAGACCCTTGTTGTAAACTAGAAGAGAAGGAGTGGGAGCCGAAGGCTCTGGGAGCGAAAGAGGCTCTTGAGGATGGTCATTCCAATCAGGATGAGTTGGTGTTGGCATTTTAGCTCTGAAAGATGGCGGTTCAAAGTAGTTGACTATATAGTCATATTTTCCACTGGATTCTCCCAGTAAGCCAACAGAGGGATCATGATCATCAAATCTTCTCTTCATGATCTTGTCAGAACCCAAATGTGCCTTTTTCTTCTTCTTCTTTGCTTCCTAGGAGAATCTTCATATTTCTCCATAATGGGAATCATATAAACAGTTTTTACATTGACAGTCTATATCTAACACCTTATGTTCTCCTCGGTACTTGGAATAACATGGTTTGCCATTAGCATCAAAAGCAGTAATTTGCAAACCTTTTTCAATTTCAACTGGCTGAATCATGAACTGTGTTGCGAACATTAAAGTGCTTGAGCTGGCTTCATTGTTTTTGATGAATTTTGTTTTGACAGTTCCATTAGTTTTCTTTACGAAACAAGACTCCATATTTTGAACTGGCTGAAATGTACTATGAATCTTTTCATAGTTGGTTACCCATATGTCTGATAACAACTTTACCAATTCATATCTGGAAATCTGTCTTGAGATATGTACACAGGTTGGTACATATTAAGCATATGCGACTAAGAATAAAGCATTATTCGAGATAGGAGCTGAAAGATCCAGAGCATGATTCTAGACTTTGTAAATCAGCTGATAATGGAGAGTAACATCTATGGCTGACATAACTTGTGGAGCACCAGTGATCTTAACCTGAACTTTTAGTGCTGAAAGCACATGAGAATCTTCAAGGGACAAAATTGAAATTTGGATAAAATGTGAACATGATTGTCCCAGCATTCAGAGAAGTTTCAACAGTACCAATAACAACATGTTGATACTGGAAATATCTGGTGTCTAGCAAAGCCAATTAAGCAAAGACCGATAATTATTTCCTTCCATGATAGGAAAGAGCAAGCCTAATTGCACCAAAGTAAAGGTGAAAGAAACCTTCATTTTTCCACATCTCTAGGCCTATATGGGTCGAGTTGGTATCAGAGTCTTGACATCCGGTTCGTAGGTGATGCGGTGTGCGGAGCGTGATAGAGATCCCACATCGGAACCAATGCAATGATCTGTGGTGCTTATATGGGTATAAGATTCCTCCTTCTGACAACTAGCTTTTGGGGTGGACATTAGGCTCTGGGTCTATATGGGCCGAAAATGGTTCTAAATTTATATATCTGTTTAAAACTAATTGTATGTATAATAGATCTATGCATGCATAATTCGATTATTGCATACGTATTTAAAGTATGAAAGTCGTCTATATAACTAAATCAAAAAAATAAGTTCAGAGTGTTACATTATTGCTAAATCAAACTATCAAATTAAATTTCTTCCGATGTTACATTTGATATAAAAATTGAAAGTATGTACATTTAATTGATAAAAAATAAAAAATATGATTATTTCGATACAAAAGTAAAAATTTAGAGTTTTTTTTAATGCAAATTGCACTTAATCTAATGCTATTTCGATGTAATATTAATAGAAGAATATTTTATAAAAATTAAGAATTAAAAAAAGCCGAAATAGATTACTTAAAGATATTAAAATATTTGAGTAAAAAAATATTAAAATATAAAATTTAGAAAAAAAAAAAAAAAGACATATAAAGAATTTAATGTGTAAAAAAATTTATAGTAAAATATCAATTTGCTCTGAATTATTTTTGGTAATGAGTTTGACTTAATTACTAATTAATACGGAACCTAATTTTGCAATAATTGTATCCTATATTCCTATTTAATCCAAATGTTTTTATTTTCAATTTTTTTTTTATTTTGGCGTTTACTCAAAATTAAAATGTGATAATTTTATTTTATAAATTAAATTTCACAAAAATTAAATTTATGATACACCGATTATCCTAATTAACAATTTAATTAAAAGAGGTGCAATTTGCCACTTTAAAGTTTTGTTGTAACGATAAATTCGGTTTTTTTTCTTCCTTTTTTAAGGAAAATTAACACATAAATTATATTTATAAAAAAACGCATAAATCATAATTATTGCTATTTTATTTAATTTCCGCTTCAAAATACATTTTATGTTAACATAATTAATTATAAAATTACAATAAAAGATAGATAAAAATCTTAAAAAATAAAAAGAGTATGTTCAAAAATAATTATGACAAAATAACTGTAAATTAAAAGTTAATTATATGTTATTTAGTTTAAAGTTCCGTCTATAGTATATTAATGTATTGGTACATTTGTATATAAATTATTGAATGAATGCATTTGAGTTATTTATTGATTTGTAATTTCAAACGTTCAATAAATATTTTAGAATTTCAACTTTATATTATGTTTGATGTATCGGTTATGCCAAACTTACTTAATACTGGGCCTCAATTTAAAAGTTTTTTTGTATAAAAAAACTAAAAGTTATTAATAAAACAAATTTGATATAAAAAATAAATCTGAAATAAGTTGATAAAATAAGAAAGGTTAAGTACCAAATCAATATTTCTCCGGTTCTGAAAATTTATGGTAAGACTCGGAGTCGGAGGGGCACAGGTTGGGAGTTTTCTTTCAATCAGTTAGGAGTCACGAGTTACAAGCTCCCAACTTTCTCTTTCATTTCTGTAACCAAAATTCGACTCTTCTTCTTCTTCATTGTTGATTAGGGTTTCTTTTCTTGGAAAAGAAAAATAAGTACCTTTTTCTTCTTAGGAACCTAATCCAAGATTCCAATTAGGGTTTCATGTTCTTCTGTGCAGCTTTGATGTCTTATGAATGGAGATTACTACCTCTACTCTCACTCTGGCTTTCTCTTCTCAGCCTTTCATCTTAGCCTCTTCTCTTACTCTCCTCTCTCTCCTGCTCGCTCTCTTCACCTTCCGATCAAAATCCCCCAAATCCCGTCCTTCTTCTTCTTCTTCTTCCCATGTTACGTCGACCAAGGGGATTAAGACTTGTAATTGTTCCTGTTCCTGTAACGGTACTGTAGATAATTTGGATTCTTCCTCTGTGGCCACTACTGCGGGACACGTCAACGGTGGTGCTGCGCCTGTTCAGATGGTGGCGGCTGCTGCGATGGCGTTACCGGAAAAGGCAGTGGAGAAACAGACGGGGGCATCCATGATGGAGCAATTGGTGCCGGAGATTACAACCCACGCGCTGAGTTATTTGGATTATCCGAGTCTTTGTAGATTATCCATGACTAATTCGTTGATGCGAAAGGCTGCTAACGATGACAATGCGTGGAAAGCTCTTTATCATAAGGTGTTTATTTATTGATTGTTTTTCCCCTTTTACAAGTTTCCTTTTGTCTGTATTTTTTTCTTAATTGTTTTTTCTAGCATAAATTGGGCTCGTTCGTTGGAAAATTTTGCTTATTGTTTTGATTGTCAATTTATCTTCTTTCTTTCTTTTTTTATTTATTTATTTAATATTAATGGAATTTTTATGCTTCTTTTTAATTGTGATTTGCCTAGTCTGAGAATAAGTGTGCCCATTTATCTGAGGCTAAAACATAAACTAAGGAAGGTTTTTAATTTTGACTCCCTTTACTTGGGTTGGAGAAGTGTTTGGGATCACAACACATGTTTTCTTGATGAGTCTAGTGTGTTTGTTAGATTTTCTTAGGTTTCACATTGATGACAACATTGATAAGGATCCCCTTTTCCCTATCCTATGCATTGGCTTTCTAGGTTGTATGTGTGCTTCTCCATTTTTTTGTGCTTTGATGCCGCAGTTGCTTTTTTAACTTTGATTCCTACTGCTCTCTCTATTTTTTCAGTTGTATAAAGCTTTTTTAATTTCTTAAATTTTCTTTATTAGGATTTTACATTGGAGCAAGATACTGTGACACCTGTTAATGGATGGAAGGCTTACTATGCGTCTACAAGAGCCATTGTGAATACCAATGCAGAATTCTTTAACATTATTAAAGAAAGGTCCCTTCAAGCAATGAGCCGTTTTTGGCTTAATGCAGATTATGTGAAGTGCATTCATGCATCTGGGGAACTTTTTTCAGGGTATGTGATTGTTCTTCGGATGTGCTAAATAGTTAATATAATTATGTCTAAGTTGCCCTACAGCGATGAGATATTTCATTTTCTTTCTTTGGGTCCAGTGTTATGTATCTATAACGTTTTCTTTCAAGTCATGCAATTGGTTGGATGATAATTAACTAGGGGGACTTGACTTGTTGTAGTTTTAAGTTCTGTTGTTCACTCCATAGATCTTTCGTGATAAGAATATACAAGTGTGATTCTTTTTATTTGAGCTATAGATGTTGGTAAGGAGAGATGATTTTGAAGAGCATTATCATCAATCATGCTGCACTGAGTTAGTGGCTTAATAGCTTGGTAATGTTAGGAAAGTGCTTGCATTGGAAAAGCAGATGAGAACTATGGCTTTCGCTTTCCTTTAGCCAAGTTTTAAATAATGGAGAATATGGGATTTTGAAACAAAGAACTATGTTAAGGGATGGGTACCTTGTGCCAGATGAATGGCGTAGTCCATGAGCATATGGTCCCTGGTGTGATAATTGTGGCACCAAGGCTAAATACATTATATTTAGAAGAATCACTAGTAAAGACTGGGAGCCAAAAAGCAGTAAGCATAGCAAAAAAGGAGGGGCTAATGTCTTCAGCTATAAGCTCTTTAAGTTAAGCTCAGGAGATTTGTGCCCTAGCTGGTCTCCGATGGTGTAGTCAAATATTATTACAATATCTGAATTCTGAAATAATGAAAATGTGGTATCCACAAATAATTCTAGATAAAGTTGTATTTGTTACCAATAAAGCAGGTCATGCTATTGGGCCCTAGGGTCTTTGGCAAACTTTATGGATATCTGAGTCTTTTCATCACCTAGCAATGTGTTTAAGTTTAGGCAAACCATGTGGGATGAAATTATGCATGCATATAATTTTTAAGGAGCTGTAGTCAGGTTAAGATTTAATATGGAGACTTTGATTTGGACTGGTTGGTTGATCATAGAACTTCTAGATGTAGATGTAAGGTACTCTTTTTTGTACTTATTCCTTTGGGGAATGTCAAACTTGAAATGTAGAATGAAATTCTAACATATATTTATATCATTTCGTTAAATTTATTTTGCATCGGCAAGTAAGGGCTTAGTGTTATTTATGTAGGCCAGAGAATGTAATATATCAAAGAGATTTAGTCATATACTACGAACTGTTAAGTGCTGTCTTATTCATGCTGATGTCAACTTTATATGGCTTTCAAGGTTTCACTCACCTACTTTTCAAATGTTTGATGGAAGTCAAACTTGAATGAGGCATATTTTACCGGTGCAGGTACAATGCTGTAATGCAGAGTTGGCAGCTTTGTTTTAATTGGGAGCAAGGGCTGGACTTTCAGGTTCGGGATGTTCGAGCTCGGGTGCTGACTGATATGGCTTGGGTTACCATGAAAACCTATGTTGATATGGATACCGGGCCATTTACTGTAACTAATGTCTACGAGTTTCATAGCGGTCGGTGGTACATGGTGCATCATCACAGCTCAGTGATGCTTGTTGATGGAGATATGGATCAACAGATTGTGCATGCATAAATGAAGAGAAAGAAGAAACACTTAAATACTAGTTGCAAATTAATGTTACTAATTAGCAGGAGGAAAGTTTCTTGAATTTTCATTGTGAATTCGTCAGTGGAAATCTTTTTCAATTTCCAACCTCAGTTTTGGTTATTTTTTAACGTAAAAGAGGTCTCTCTGTCATTTTTTTTTCATTATTTTGATTCTCTCGTCTCCTTGTAATTTTATTTATTTACTTTTTTTTTTGTTTGGGAAATCCATTTTCATACTTCCAGATATATACCCAAAAATCAAAATAGAAAAATGTTCAGAAGTTTATTTGCGGCCTTGCTGGCTCATTGGGTAAGAAGCAGTTTCTTCTTGGAACTGGGTATTATTAAACAAAAAAATGGTTGTAATTCAGATAAGAAACTAAAAAAAAAATTATTAGATTCAAAATTTTCAAAGAATTATGGAGTTGTTTTCCCATTTCCAATAAGCATTTGCTACGTCATATTCTTAGTTTGTACTCTCTTCTACCATGAAATAAGGAAAAATTACTATTTGTCTGTAAAATATATAATTTATTTTTTATAGTTTAATATAATATATTAGTATTTTTTATATTTGAAAAAAGTAAAATATATTAGTAAAAAAATATTTTTTTATACAGAGATATTAGTTCAATAAATCAATTTTAAATAATACAATATATTAAAATTTCAGAAAATAAATTATATAATTTTCAAATATAAAAAATACTAGCATATTATATTAAACAATATAGACAAATCATATATTTTAGAAAAAAATGACACAGTTTTACTTTTTTTTAATTTTTATTTCCTTTATACTGTTTCATTATTTGTGTTACTTAAATATCTTTTTACACTCTTTGTTTTTCTCATTTTATTGTTTATATTGAATACTAATTATAATTGGAATATCCCTAATTTTTCGCCCAATTAACTATAATTTCTGATCCAAATGATGAGAAATCTCATTAATTATGCAATGTCTTACTTAGATTGTCAAAGTTTATATATATACATTTATTATATTCTTGTACATATTTTATTAAAATTGAAATATGAGACTTTGCAAATTTAATTTTTTTTTTAACAAAGAAAATCTTGGTTATACACTTAAACTGATTTGTTGAATATATAATGAAATATGCAATATAGTTGTGGACACCTTATTATAACATTTCAAATTTTTTATTATATTGATAAATTAAAATTTGCTGCTAATCAATAGGTGGTCCAATTTCTTGTCTTTCCTCACAACTGAAGAACTAATAGTGTCGGACCTCATAAGGTTCTTCCTCTCTCACAAATGAAAAAAAACCTATTGCATTGAAGAATTTGGAAAGCTCAAATTCACCTTTTTAAATCATCACCATATGAGGGTATTATATGGATGTTTTTATGTTGTTTATACATGTATACATAAAGTAAAATAACAGTTATGATGTTTCAAAATTTGAATTCATCATTAAAATTAAATTAAATTTGTATAGAATTTCGTATCATATAATGTCAATAGTTATGATGTTTCAAAATTTGAATTCATCATTAAAATTAAATTTAATTTGTACAGAATTTGGTATCATATAATGTCAATATAACCTATATATAATAGATATATAACTTGTCTAAGTGGCAGAAACATATTAAATTGCAATATATGTGCATAAATTTGTATCATATACTACCAATATAACCTTAGATAACCTATATATAATATTCAAACAATGTCACTATTATTTGACAATTAAATATTCAATACAAGAACAATACTCTTCTTCATTTAAATATGTTGTACTTTAAAAAAATATTGCATTTCTCAACATTGAATCAATATATAATTAAAACATATTCTTATGTTCATTTGGTGTTATAAAATTTAGTGTCATTATTAAAAAATAAAATAAATTTATACAGAATTTTGTATATGATAACACCGATATAATATATATATATATATATATATATATATATATAACAAATATATAACTTGATCTGTATAAATACATTAATTATAACAAGAAAATGACAAATAAAGAATATATATGATAGTTATTCTAAATTATTTTAAATAAATTTACATAATTAATGATTCATTGATTTTAAGAATTTAAATTAATCAATATCTTAAATTAGGTAACTATTAATTATATTCAAAAAATACAAATGAGTGTTATAAGAAAATAAAAACTTTATGGGGAGAAAGAGCTACGTTTTATATTGTTATTATAATGGTAATTCAAAAAATGCAAATATTACTATAAGAAAATAAAAACTTTAAAAGCTATAATGGTAATTACCAATAATAATAAAGCGATTTGCGATCAAAAATTCTATATTTTTCAAATATTAAAAATTACTAGTCTATTATATTAAGCTATTTAAGCCAAATACTATTTTTTCCCTAAAATTACACATGGATTTTTTTTTTTCTCCCTAAGCGCCGGTAAATGTTGCAGCCTCGTCTCCTCTGGGTCTGAATTCCAATAACACGGTATCATTTTTTTCTGCTAATCAGAGCTTTAACTGAGACTGAAAATGGAGGCAGGGGTCGATGAATGTAAAGCGGAAGCAGAAGTAACAAGAAAGTTAGAAAAGAAAATCATGAAAAGAGTGCGGAAGATACTGGAGAAGGAAAACTTGTACGAGATTACGGAGAACAAAGTCCGAGAAAAAGCATCTGAGGAGCTTGGAATTAACCTCTCCGATGAACCTTTCAAGTCCACTGCTAGGCGAGCAGTCGAAGATTTTCTTGAACAACTCAGAAATCTAGCGCACAAGAATCAAACGCAGCACAAAGAAGACGTTTAGCCCAGTTTTATATTATTTATTCTTTTGCATTTGGATTAATTAGGTTTTAGAGATGGCTTTAACCCTAATATTGTATGCGTTTGGGTGTCAATATTCTGGAAAGTTGCTTTCTTTCTTTATCAAGAGAACATATATAGTTTTTGCCCCCAAAATCAATTTTTGGGCTCTATTGACGAGCAACTTAACTCTTGCGGCTAATTCATCTTATTTCATCCTAAACTTTGTACCAATTAGAGTGAAAGGTTTATTTTGGAGAAACTTGATACTTCATCCGTTGGAATTTTTATAAATTTTACTGCTTTTGTAATAGGCATATTTTGCCATTCTTCAACCTTTGTAATGGCTTCTGCATAATGTTTTGAGAGTTTCTATTGCTTTTGTTGGGTATTAAGTTTCTAATGGACTGGAGAATATTCAAACTTTCTTCATCTTGAGCAGTTGGGTAATAGTACTAGTTTTTAGAAGCTAATGAGAATTTGTGGAAGTGTATAAATGCATTCTCAAGGTTTAGAACTTGGCACTCGTGCCAGCAAATGAATTGGATTTCTTACATCCTTCTTTCGTGAATCAACCTTGGTATGGAAGTTATTGGTTGTTAATGCTCCATTACTCGAGCCTTGGATTGATTAATTTGCATAGCCAAGTCAATCTATATCCAAATTTACAATGTAAAAATTAATATGGAGCAAGCAAAGTAGCAAAAACTAATGTGTTTGGTGTTTAAACCGTATGTGTGGTTCCATGAAATATTCACTGTTTATTTAATGAAAAATGCATCACAGCATATGAAAGTTAGTCATTCTTGTTTACTTGCTGCATGCATTCCTGGTTTCAGTTAATGCACCTGGGTTATACTTGCTTGTTTTCATGTCCACCACATGTTAGAAGTTGAGCCAGTTTTTTTTTTTTTTTTTTTAAGAAACTAGTTAAACATATTTATGTATTTTGGTGCGGCATTGGATAGTGCTAATTTGAAGGGCTACTGAATTGAAAGATCTGCTATATATATGTTCAGGGATAAACTTGAAAGAGGAGCAATGGTCAGCCTTAAAGAAGATCACATCTGCCATAGCTGAAGGCATTAGGGAGACGGAGAGCAGGGTGTAAAGAGAGGTGTGGGACATTTAAGGACTCATTTTGGGGTGTTGGAAATTGCATTTGGAATTTTTTTTTTAATTCTTTATAAATTATTTTTTTTTTAACTTATCTATCAGCTTTTATCGAAAATAGTTTTTAAAACTCGATTACTCTTTTTGAACCTAACGGCACATATGCGAATGAATCATCAGTCTTCTCGAATCTCGAGGATGATGGCATATTTTGATCCTTGATTTTGCTGGTAAATGCGAAGTGATATAATGAAATTATGTTGTATATGGTGCTTGCTTTCTTGGTTCTGTAATTCCCTGCAGATTTTCTAACTGTTGGTGTGTTCCTGAAAAGACAGCCTCTCGTGAACTTATCCTCGGTATCTAGTTTTATCTCTTTTCTTCATTTAATTGCAGAATATTTCCATATTTATTGCGCACTTAAAGACAAGTAGTGTACAGGAGAACAGGTACAAAAGGCATGACAATTCTTGTGCTGGAAAACGTAGTTCCTCATATGATTGTTGATCAATGAAAGAAACCATAGGTTCATGCTGACATTGCTAATTGAACATCCAAAAGAAGATAAGATAAACATAATATCTACAAGCTGCAAGTAACTTAACAAGTGACCTCTGAATCCACCATAACCATGCATATAAAATCCATGGCCTTTCCTGATTGGCAGCCTTTCTACATGTCCACGTGGCCTTATCAGACACCAGACACCAGACACCAATCCTAAGGCTCACACACAATATAATCCCACATTTGGTTCCAGCACAATAACTTTCTCTTTTGCTCCACAACATTTTTTAATTTCCTCATGAGATTCACATACAAACTCAAAGAGAAGCAAACTCACATACAAAAGAAAAAAAGAAAGAAGGAAAGAAGAAAAAGGAAAAAAGATGGGTTGCAGCTCCTCAAAGAGAATTGAGGCCGCCATTGATGTCTACTGTCCGCCACCTTCAAGCTTCGCCGTCTTTGACATCAACTCCACACAAGAGCCATGGCTCTCGCTCAACAATTCTGCTCAAGAAAGCCAAAAGAAACCCACCAACGTGCCTCCTCATATACTTGACAAGCTCAACAAGCTCGAAAATGATGCTCCTCATTCTTGGGACGTGGTTAGCAAAGCCCTAGAAGATCTCAAGCCCACTCTCAACACCAAAAACCTTACTCCCCCCATCTACAGCCGCAGCCGAAGGTGCCTCTGAAAAGAAATATCCCGCCCCAGGTAAAAGGCCATTTTCTCATACCCTTGAAGAACTCGACGCAAAATTAACTCCAAAGCCTCAAAACCAGCTGATAAAAACCGAGTCTAAGAAAATCCAATTGAATAAAACAGAGAAACGAGCTGTAAGTGAATCGGTAACCGAGTTAGGGAACGTTATCAAGCCAGTAAATGAGACTATTCATAATGAGGGATAGGCTAGAGAGAGAGAGAGAAACAAGGAAAACTTGTATCTTTCAACAGAAAGAGATACTACCCACTGAGTGACTACCCGGACAAATGTCTACTGGGAGGAGCTGATTCGTTGGTAATGTTCACGACATCGCTGCACGGGGTCCATCGTACATACGAAGATTGCAACCACGTGCAGTGCCAGTTGGAAGAGCACACGGTAGTTTTTGACGAAAGAGAGGTGTCTTTACATGGTGAGTTCTTGAACGAGTTAAGGAATCTGTTGGGAGAACTCATTCTTGGGACGAGGTTAGCAAAGCCCTAGAAGATCTCAAGCCCACTCTCAACACCAAAAACCTCACTCCCCCCTTCTACAGCCGCAGCCGAAGGTGCCTCTGAAAAGAAATATCCCGCCCCAGGTAAAAGGCCATTTTCTCATACCCTTGAAGAACTCGACGCAAAACTAACTCCAAAGCCTCAAAACCAGCTGATAAAAATCGAGTCTGTGAAAATCCAATTGAATAAAACAGAGAAACGAGCTAGTAAATGAGAGTATTCATAATGAGGGATAGGCTAGAGAGAGAGAGAGAGAAACAAGGAAAACCTGTATCTTTCAACAAAAAGAGATACGACCCACTGAGTGACTACCCGGACAAATGTCTACTGGGAGGAGATGATTCGTTAGTAATGTTCACGACGTCGCTGCACGGGGTCCGTCGTACATACGAAGATTGCAACCACGTGCAGTGCCAGTTGGAAGAGCACACGGTAGTTTTTGACGAAAGAGAGGTGTCTTTGCATGGTGAGTTCTTGAACGAGTTAAGAAATCTGTTGGGAGAAGAGGTGAGTGAGCCTAGGGTTTTTATGAAAGTATATCGGAGGAACGAAGGAGGTGATGGAGCTGCACAAGTCAGGAAACTCGGGAGGATACTGAGTTGGGCACGCGTGGAAGAGGGGGTAGGAAAGCAAGCGTGCAAAGGGTGTGGAGGAGCAAGGTTTGTTCCTTGTATAGATTGTGGTGGAAGTTGTAAGATTGTAGTTGGAGTTAAGGATAGATGTGACTGTAATGAGAATGGGTTGGTTCTTTGTCCTATCCGCCTCTAACTACTAATTAGCAGCTAGGCATAATGATTTTGTACCGAACAGATTAATTGATAAGGAGAAAATAGCATCAATAGTTTTCTTTGAAAATTAGAAAAATTCTTAAGATAATTATCAAGTTCGTGTTTGATACTTAGCTAAACAACTTGCTTAAATTGGGCTAATTACAAACCCATCTAATCTAATAGTACTTTGCCCTGGATTATTTTGCATATTTTACATAATATGATTAGATAGATATACATAAAAACCTTATTTAAGCAACAAAAACCCATCCCCATAACTCCCAACTTAAAACTGCGTATGACTGAAAGCTAAAACAACACTCTTTTTATCTTCTGTTTATGGAATCAACTCCTCTATTCACTTGTATATCTGTATACTTGTGTACTTGTATAACTTAACTATTCATGGGTTCGGTTCAGCAAATATGTCCAGCAGAGATAGTGCCTGAAAATACAGAGAAATATGATTAACTACATGTAATGAATCTTAACAAAAATTAACTTGCAAAATCAAGAATCTCTCTTATCAAGACTGGGTCTGCATAGACCATTTCCATCATACTCTACAATGTAAGCAAACTAGTTATTACTTTGCACAGCAAAATATGCTTAGATTGATGGCAAATTACCTCTGGAATGTTGAGTTCAAGCCTGAATTTAGGACCATCATAGTGGTGAAGAATTGGTCTGAAAGAGTCCTCTTCCAGTGGCTCACAAATTTTCCTTGTAATAACTCTCACCTGTTCACATATATAAAGCTAATTAAACCCTAACTGCTTAACAATCCTTAACTATTTAACTAAGACTTAACTACTAATACCCAGTACCCTATGGGAAAATTTTCATCTAAAATCAGGTTTGGATTTTCATTTATGAATCAAACTATTAATTTCTTGCTGGTAAAAAAAATAATTTTGTTGATTCGATTCGTGACTATAACATCTTATTATTATTAACTCAACTCATACAATCTATTCAGTCAATAGCTAGAATTATATGTACCTGAGCAGGGAAACGTGATTCTCCAGGGCATTTCTTGTCCTCCCAGGCAGTAGGATCAATGTTTGTTCCACCAAAACTTGCAGCCTATAATCGGTTTATGAACATAATTAACAACTAATCTTAATTATTTTAAAGACTTACAATGATAATACTGAATAATGCAACGAAATGAAAGAAGAAAATAAGACAAACCTCAAAAATTCCATGGAGTTGGTGGGTGGAGTAGTTGTAGAGGAAAAGAGGCAGGCCAGGAGTTATTGCCCGAACTGAATCTCTGTAACGAGGGGGTAGACCTAAACATGGTAGTTCGAAACAGCTTAGAAAAGGGAAATTAAGTAAATAAATGGAAGAGAAATGAAAATCCAAGAGAAAGAAATTTTACCAAAGAGCTGCCTTTTGAGATTCTCTTGCATAGTATCATTGTTGCAGACAAAAATATACCCACCGACAGTTTCGTTCCTAGGCAAAGATTCTGACGGCGGCAGAGTCTTAAACCTCTTATCAGCAGCTGCCTTGTTATCCTTAGTCTCACCATTGTTGTTAGAATCACCACCTCCTCCACTCTTCTTAGAGCTGTTCTTCTTACCAGTTTTACCTCCATAATCATCCTCTCCTTTGTTCTTAATCCCCTTCACATTTACATTGAAATTGTGATTAATATTCTTTGATGAATAAATCCCCTTATTTAACCCGCCGTCGATCCCAATATTCTTCTGAGATCCACCACCAATAATTTGACCAATAGGACTAAGTCCACCATAGCTTTTAGATCCCATACCAGTCTTCCACCCATCATTGAACCCATTTAAATTAGAAGAAACACCGCCAGATCCCATCTTCCACCCATCATTAAAACCATTTAAATCAGAGGAAATACCACTAGATCTCATCTTCCAATCATCATTGAACCCATTCAAATCAGAACCTTTTGGATTTGGACTAGGATTAACCTCACCTCCAACTCTAATATCAAAATTTCTTCTTTGGTCAGGCCTTTTTGAGACATAACTATTGCTCCATATCGAGTCGTTGAGTGACAAATTTGCTAAATTTGAAGCCTGCAACCTTAGCTGATCACTGAATTGGTAAAACGATTGCTGGTTGTTCTCCATCTTCAACACAGATTACCTTCAAAATCAACTACACACCAACTGGGAATGATTTATGAAGTTACAAAATCATAAACAAAGTGAATAACAAGTACAGAGGATTTACTAATTACCTTCAAAATCTATCCCAAGAAAAAAACAACTGATACCAAATGGTTATGATCTGTGATCTTACAATATGAAAAAAAAAATTGCAAAATGAAAACAGAGGATCTGTATCTGATGAGAGAGAGAGAGGGTGAAGCGGGTAAGAAGGGAAGAACTAAATAAGAGGAAATTGAGAAATTTCTAGGAAAGTGAAGCGATTGCGTATGAATTTGTCAAAGGAGCAGAGTTAGTAGAAAAGCTTAATGAAATCGAAAATTAAAAAATTTACTGTTTTTTTTTTTTAAATTTTTCTGCTTTTGTTTTTAGGAGACAATATAAAAATATATTTTTTTCCATTTCTAAAGTGGTTGAGCGAATACGAAGTGAAAGTGATAATTGATAGCGGCAAAACCGCGGTAATGCGGAGCCCACATTTGGTGAGGTGGCAGAAGGAGAGCAAAGCAGAGTGAGAGGTTGGGGGTCGATTTTTGTTGATCTTTCTAGAAAGTCTTCTCACGCGGGATTGAGTTCACACTTTTTTTTTAAAAAAAAAAGAAAAATTATTTGGATTGAGTTCACACTTCAAAAGAACTTTCAAAATTTTAATTTATATTTGTTATTTTCTTAAATGTTAAGGCTCTCAAAGACTAAAATGAGGTAAACTGATTTTTTTTAACTAAAATTTATATATATAAATATCAATTTTGTATTAAAATTTTAAAGTTAAATTTATTCAAAAAAAATTTGAATATTTATATTAATAAATTTGGTTACCATATCGATAAATCTGATAATTACATTGCTAAATTTAATAACATTTAATACCATACTAATCTGAAACTAATTTTAAAATTTAGTAATAGTTTAATTTGAAAAATTTTTAGTATCAGTTTAATATGTATATAAAAATTTTAAAACAATTAATTCATTTTACTAGTAAAATGCAAACTGCAAAGAGATAGATGATAGAAAAACGCCTAGAAATCGAATGTAAGCAGTAAGCAGCACGTGAGTAGATCTCAACCGCACACGTGAAGTGACGCGATGACACAGCTGTCGGCAGGGTGTCCGCGTAACAACACAAACAAAAAGGTTGCTCTGTTGGCCCCGTGCGGCCGTGACTCAGTTACTGCTCTAAGATGCTTTTTCACTATTATTTATATCATAAAAATTTAACTATTTATTTTAATTTATCTTAAAAATTATATTTACTTCAATAATATTTTTTATTCTATTTTTTATATTAATTTTTTATTAATAAAATTATTTAAAAAATAAATAAAAAGAGTAAAAAATAAAAAATAGAGAAAAAAATAAAAAAAATATTAAAATAATACTTAAGAATTTTTTGTGATATTTAAATTTGAGAAGATAATTTTAAGAAATGAGATAAAAATAAATAAAAAGTATAAAAAGATACAAAATTCTCTAATATATAGATAAAAAAGAGAAATAAATAGATTATTAGAGATGATCTCAGACATCTTTAACTCGTCTACAATTTTTTAATTTCTTTTTATTATCATAATAATAATAGTTATTTGGGTTATCTATTGATATAGATAAAAGTAGAAATAGCATATAACATATTTAAATAAAATAAAGGAATTCTAAAGAGAAGATAATTATACTCCTTCAAGATTACACATAATCAACTAATGTCTTTAATTCCATCCAAGATTGTTCGTGTTATTAGCAATATTGATTGATTTTGTTAGAAAAAATATTATTATCCCACTAAATACCGTATATATAACTATACATATAAATAAATAAAATAAATCTGTATTAATATAAAAAATAATAAATATTTACTTTATTTATAATGAATTTACAGTCTTATAATAAATAAATTTATCACAATATACTAATAATTCTTTTACTTGATCAATAATAAATTTAGAATTTAAAATAAAATATATTTATAGTAATAAATTAATAAATTTTTATGTTATTTATAACATCATAAAATTTTTTCAATTATCACCGTCTTTCGCGAATAGGTGTTTGATGATAATGCAACATGGACCGGATATGACAATTGAACCGCAACCTGCACAATGAACAAAGGTCTAAATTTTCAATGTTGCAAGCAGTAGCCTAGTTCCTAGTAATAGTACTTGATCCAGTTTTAACTAGCTGGCCATCTCCGCCTCAGGCCGCCTGATAAAATTTCAGCCACACTCCGCCGCTCCACAACCAAATACTCTTTTTCCTCTCCAACACGAGGTGATAAGCCTCTAATCCGTCCTTCATAATGTCCATAAAAACTCCGCCGTGTATCCGTCTCAAAGAATATGAATAAGCAGAAGCTGGCTGTTTTATGTTTACTGTGTTATCAGTAAAACTAAAAGTGCGTACCTATTCAAGTGCGACATTGAAGTCCAAGAAATAAGGAGCCGACGGAAGGGTTAAGCATTTATATAGATTGTAGCTGGGTGGTTAGTTTAGTGGTAGTTGAGCGGCTGAAACTGAAACAGAATGAACACAGCACAACCCATTTTGCAATCACCGCCAAATTTTTGGTTGCTACCCAAACAAATTGATTGGCGGATTCTCCAAACCCAAAATAAACCATCAAACAAAACTCTCTCTTTGTTAATGCCTTATCTTCCTCTGATTACCCAAAGTTGTAAACTTCTATATTGTTGGGGTTTCTTTTGGAGGTGAAGAGGGAAGGAATCAAAGAAAGAAGTAAGAGAGTAACTAATAGCCGGAGATGGCAATCATTGCTGGTTCTTGTTCTTCTAATTTGATTCTTCTTAGAAGCAGAGAAACACGTAGCAATGGAGCTTCTTTGGCTCAGTACAATGGGCTTAGACTTGTGGAGAAAGTGCAAATGGCTTCCGCTGAGACTAAGCCATCTGGGTTCATTTCTGCTTCAGGTATGATATCTTCATCTTCCATTTTATAAAGACCAAACTCTATCTATGTATATACGTTGTGTAATTTCTTCCCTGAATTCAACACTCAGAAGCATAATGTGTTGATTCTTTAGTGTTGTGCTCATAACAAGTGATGTGGTTTGGTTAGGAAATAAAAGGACAGAACTAATTTCTTGTATATAACATGTTTGAGGTGAAAGATTCAAAAGAATGCCCCAATTACAATTTATATGTTGTGATAGAACCGAGCCCAGCATAGCATCATATGCTTCTCTTTCAATGCCCGGACTTGACAGCCCATCTTCTCAAGGGCTTACCTGCTAACTTCATTAGAAAACATAGTTATTTGACGTGATACTTCTCTAAGTTTAAGGACTTAACGAATGAGATTAAAATTAGGAGAAACCTTTTAATTATGTAGGGTCATTTTATCAAGAATTTACCTGCAACTTATTTTATTATATTCAGCTCCAAAGTCAAGAACAATCAGAGCCATGGCTTCTTCCAATGTTTCAGCTCCGAAAAGAGAAAAAGATCCCAAGAAAAGAGTTGTGATTACAGGAATGGGATTAGTGTCAGTTTTTGGCAGTGACATTAATAAATTCTATAACAAACTTCTCGAGGGAGAGAGTGGGATCAGCCTAATAGATAGGTTTGATGCTTCATCCTTCTCTGTCCGATTTGCGGGTCAGATCCGTGATTTCTCTTCTAAAGGGTACATTGATGGGAAGAATGATCGCCGCCTCGATGATTGCTGGAGGTACTGCCTGGTTGCTGGTAAAAGGGCCCTTGAAGATGCCAATTTAGGCTCTCAAGTCCTTGAAAAAGTAAGTCATATATAATAGACTAGACAATCCTCGAGCCAGTTTCAGGGGTTGAGTTAGATCTGGTTTATTTCAACGCTGACAAAATCTTTTGTTATGTTTATGGCTGCTACAGATGGACAGAACAAGAATTGGAGTGCTGGTAGGAACAGGAATGGGGGGACTAACAGCATTTAGCAATGGAGTTGAAGCTCTAATCCAGAAGGGATATAAGAAAATAACTCCATTTTTCATCCCATATTCAATCACCAACATGGGTGCAGCATTGCTAGCTATTGATACTGGGTTAATGGGGCCTAATTACTCAATCTCAACTGCTTGTGCAACTGCAAACTACTGCTTCTATGCAGCTGCTAATCACATCAGAAGAGGTGAAGCAGATATCATGGTAGCTGGTGGAACTGAAGCTGCAGTTATGCCTACTGGAGTTGGTGGGTTCATAGCTTGCAGGGCTCTTTCTCAAAGAAATGAAAATCCCAAGAAAGCTTCAAGACCTTGGGACAAAGATCGTGATGGTTTTGTCATGGGAGAAGGAGCTGGTGTGCTGGTAATTTACATGTTCAATCTTTTACTCATCAATCAATCCAATTATTTATGGCAGAGTATAATTGAACTGGTTTATAAAAATTCGGTCTAGATCAATACCTTGTTATTAATTATGTTCAATTTTGAACAGATTATGGAGAGCTTGGAGCATGCAATGAAAAGGGGAGCCACCATAATTGCAGAATATTTAGGAGGTGCTGTAACTTGTGATGCTCATCACATGACTGATCCTAGGTCTGATGGTCTTGGGGTTTCTACTTGCATAGCCAAGAGTTTAGAGGATGCTAAAGTTTCCCCTGAAGAGGTAAGACCTCAAATGTCAAATTTTCTTTTCACAAATTAATTGTTGTTGAAGTAAAATATATTAAAAATTCATCACTAGTAAGGATTTTGGGGTAAAATAACAAAAGGAAAACGTATTTTTAAGATGAAATAAGACAAAATCACATTAATTAAAAATAGGTATTAAATAGGCCCAAAAGTTTATTTTGAAACGAAAGATATCATTTTAAGAGGGCAAATTGAACCTGCTTTGAACTAATCCAATCTTTCATTCTAATACAAAATTTTGTGTGAATATATGATTTGCAGGTTAACTATGTGAATGCTCATGCAACCTCAACACTTGCAGGGGATTTGGCTGAGGTTAATGCCATCAAGAAAGTCTTTAAGGATACATCAGAGATTAAAATGAATGGGACAAAGGTGAGATATAAATATAACTTGCATTTTCTTAGCATAGCTTAGCATATTAGGGCTAATTATTATGGTTTTTTTTTTCTTTTGTTTTTTTAGTCAATGATTGGACATGGGCTTGGTGCTGCTGGTGGACTAGAAGCCATAGCAACCATAAAAGCAATCACCACAGGGTGGGTGCATCCGACTATCAATCAAGATGTAAGCATTTCTGTTAACCCCTTTTTGAGTTTGCTATAATAATAATTACATACAGGAAACCAAATTGCATCTTCAATCATAGATCATGATCATGATCATGATCATGCTTGATGTGGTTTTATTACTAATCTTTGTAGAACTTGGAGCCTGATGTCACAATTGACAGTGTCCCCAACGTGAAGAAGCAACATCAAATTAACGTTGGTATGTGTTTTTGGTCTGTGTCTACTTCCTGCGTTACATTATAGAAAGAATAATCTTAATTTTCATTAATTTCATTGCAGGAATCTCAAATTCATTCGGCTTTGGTGGGCATAATTCTGTGGTGGTTTTTGCTCCCTATGCACCTTAACTCCATGATTTTTTTTTTCTGCCTCGAGATTATGAGTATTGAATTCGAAATCTTGTAATAAATCTTCTATAACTATATTTAATTCAGTGTTTCTTAACTCTATATAACGGAATGAAAAGCATTAAAATGTTTTTATACAACATTAATCATGACTGAAATTTTTGAGGAAAAAGTATATAACTTAGTTGGATTGGTCTCCATGTACGAATATGATGCAGCCGGGTTTGATGGGCTTCAAGGGCCCAATAATTTCGGAACAGAATATTGGTCCATGTTGTATTATGAGTATTATAGCATGTAAGAGGTAGTGACAATTTTGTAAAAAATCAAATTTATACAGTTATCAATCACATGGTAATATTTTTATAAATATTCATAATTTATCATTAAATAAAAGTTTATTAGTTTATTGAAAATGAAATTTTTGTAAATATTTATTATTTGTCATTAAATAAAGATTCATTAATTTATTAAAAAATATTCATTAATTCAATAGTTTATTGAAAAAGATTCACTAATTCATTAAAAAAGATTCATTAGTTGATTTAAAAAAAGTTCACTAGTCTATTGAAAAAGTTCATTACAAATAACTTGAAAAAGTTGATTATGAATGAACTAAAGGTTCATTAGTTTATTAAGATTCATCCCGAATAAAGTAAAGTTCTATTAGTTTATTGAAAAAGTTTATTCCGAATAAAATAAATATTTATTAGTTTAATGAGAAAGTTCATTACAAATAAACTGAAAATATTCATGAACTAAAAATTCATTAAAAAAAGTTCATTAATTTATTGAAAATAGTCAATTAGTTTATTAATAAAAATTTATTTTTATATTGATATAAGTTTATTTCATTTTTCTTTGTACTTAATTTGATAAATATTTTTTTTTATATTTTTATTTGTAAGTATGAATTCATTGAATTTTTTTAGAAAAACTTAAAACGTAATAAAAAAAATTGAGATAAAATGCACAAGAAAAATAATAAATCGAGACAAATAGCATATAAAAATGCAAAAAAAAAACTGTTGATTTTGTTTTAAAATAAAATAAATATTTATTGATAAACTAATAAACATTTTACTAATTTATCTAATGAACGTATATCAATAAATGAATTTATATAAATTTATTTTATTATAAAATTACCGTCATACCTCACACACGTGATTAATATATGTTGCAATATAAACTCTGGTAAAGAATATAATTTGTGAATGTTGGTGGTAATAAAAAAATGGGCCCTCTCATGGGCATGGGTTATGGGCTGCTCTCATTCTGGCCCATTTGGTCCTTCCCAATTACCATGTATGCTTTCCTTCCTCAGCTTGCCCTTCTCAATCAACCTCAATATCTCCTACTCCCTTCATAGAAAAAAATAGACTTACTTTTTATTTTTATATCCAAAATTATACTTTTTTTTTTTTCAATATAATTATTATACTCAATTACAATTTTTTTTATTCATATATTCTATTATTATTATATCATCACTTGTATTAATAAAATTTTTTTTTCTAATTATTATTTTAAATTAATTTTAAAATTTTTTAACATTTATAAAAATATTCTAGAGTTGTATTTTCAAAGTGATATTCAATTGAAAGCTTTTTTTTTTTAAATATTAAATAAAAATTATTAATTTAATTAAATTAACTAATTTTTTTTAATTTACATATAAAATGGAATATATATAGTAACTAGAGGATTATATTTTCATTGTCAGAAGTGACGATCATTTATCAGCTCAATATCTCACCAAATAGTCAACGAATTTGTTTGAAATAAAATTGTGACAGAAAAAGTCTAAGAGATATGCAGACATAGGAATAGACACGCATGTGCCTCAAATAATTTTTTTGTTTTATTTTACTAGATAAGAACAAGATAGCCGGCATATAAATTTAATGTATTTATTTGGCCACAATCAGTGAATTGAACAGTCGTCACCATCATACAATTAAAAGGTCCTCAATGGATCCAAATGACAAAAAAATTTAGTTTATTTTTTTTATAAAAGTGATATATATATATACGTGACGCACTTAGTATTTTATAATTATTATATTATAAATTTTTAATTTCTGTTATTAATTATAAATAAATAAAATTAAAAATTTAATAATTTGAAAGCATTTAATGTAAATTATACCAAAATGCTCGAGAAAAATGGATCTCATTATCCATTATTCATCTTTATAATCAATTATCCTCAAAATATTACTGGCTAACGTGTTTAATTTATTTCTCTTAGGACCTATAGACTGAATTTTATTGACTTTAGCTTGGTGGTCGGCTGGTCCAATAATTTTGGTGGTAATTAGCATTACTAAAATACATGTGAATGTAGCTTATGATTTTTTTTTTCCTTTCAAAAATATCAATTATTAAAGGATTTATTATATAATTAAATTTGCATCATTATTGAAATAGTCAATTGAAAAATTATTGAAAAAAAGTGAATTGGAAGAAAAAAAAAAGATAATTGGAGTCTACGTGAAAGAGGAGAAAATCTTAGATAGATTAGGTATATCATGTCATCTGTAAACTAATTCAATCATGTAATAACATGCATTTAATTATTTTATTTTTATTAGTTGATATGAATATAAAAATAAAACAATTAAAATATATATATTTTTATAATTGAATTAATTTAATAGATCTGATTTATCTAATAATTTTTCCTCCAAAGAGTATAATACAGTGGGACAATTAATTGGGTCCATTAATTCCCATACAAAAGGATTGCAAATGTGCGTTTTATAATGTTCACCGACTAACCAACCGCATTCGTTCATTCATCCATCAATTCATTGATTTGTCAATGAATACTTATATATACTTTGAATTAAAAGAACACTATTTTTTTTATGGAAAAAAAGAAAGAAAGAAAAATAATTATGGAAGGGACATGATTGAGAGCAACAATCTTTGATCACTTTAATGAATTATGGAAGTTGCATAATTAAGTAATTTTAGGGTGTACTGTTCTTTTTTTGCTTGTTTAATTCAGCAGTTGAAGGATGATAGATATTAGTTGGAAATCGGTAACTTATAACTGATTGATATTAATATTTTATAAAACTAATTAATATGTTGCTTTTAGAATATAAAATTACCTATAGAGTTATAATTTATTTTATATATATTATATGAATAAATAAAATAATTATTTTATATAATTAAAATAACAAAAATAATAAACATAATTAATTTTAAATAAAAATTAAATATATATATATAATTTATAAATAAAATCAATTAATTTAATATAATTTATGTTTAATATAATAAATAATATATATAACAATTAAAAAATTATTATATATCTTTTTAACATTTTAAAAAATTACTAGTTTAACTATTACTTATAATATTTTTATATTTATAATTATAAATAATTTATTGAATAAAAAGTTATTTTTGAGTAAATAAGTATTTTGTAATTAATAAAATTTATAAGAATAATATAGTCTAAATAAAAATTTAAATTAAATCAGTCACCAGCTGATAAAAAAAAGCTCTAAAATTACTTAATTATGCAACTAATTAATTAGGAAGCTCATTGATTAAATGTTTTTTTTTTGTCCTTAGGATATATAATGCCGTAAAAAAAAAAAAAGAGAAAAATCAAGGGGATTCCTCAGATTAGAATTCTATTCCCATTATAAAATTATTTTACAATCAATCAACCAATTCACCACTCATATTTTATTTAAATTTGAATTTTGTTCTCCCCAAATAAATGGTGATAATATCTCGTTTCGTATACAACTAATATATTCGTAACTAATGAGAGATCCATAGAGCGACAGAATATATATAATATAATATTGGATATGTTGGTGAATTAATTAACAAAGAAATTATTGGTTATTTTTATATTATATCTTGGACTCCCCTTAATACTTGTTTTGGCTTTTCCCAACGAACTTTCATTGTGTTGCTGACTGTTACCTTTTTTTTTTTTCTTCAAAATTTTCTCTATTTCTTAATTAGGATATCATTTTCAAAGATAGAAGGGAAATTCCTTAACTTAATTTGGTCCTCAAGGAATTCCCCAGTCCCTGTCAACTAAATAATTTAACAGGTTGTGCGGTTGCTTGGCCATCCTATGAGAAATTAGGTTACCACATTATTTATAAATTAATTCAATTATATAATGATATATATTTAATTTTTTTTATTTTTATTGATAGATATGAAGAAAATATTATTAATTATATTATTGAGTTGGTTTACAAATAACCTAGTCGACCCTTTATTTAAGAATTTCTCTCATCCTAGAACTTGCTCCTCATGTTAATCCAAAAAATTAATTAAATTGTGTCCTTGTAATATTTGTCATATACCTAAAGAATGGGAGAATTTGATAGGAATATGTAACCCCTAAAGAAAAAAAGAACTCCATATTATGATTTCAGTTTTTCAAAATAAAGTGGACATCCTGAGAAAATTTGAAATGGAGAAATTAAAAAGATAAAAAATTCTCTTACCAAAAAACAAAAAAAGATAAAAATTATCGTCAAGTATATCTCATGGACTCGTTCAACTAACTCTGAAAAATACAGTGTACTTTTGTATAAAAATAATTAGAAGCTAATAATTCATTCCTTTTACAAGGTTTTAGCAGATTACAATTACAAACATAAAATGTCGTTTCTTTCTCAAATTGCAGCACATAATAATGGGATATTTTTTGAATAATATATAGTAGTATCTACTTGAGAAGGAAAAAAAAAAAAGAAAGAAGAAAAGTAAACACCTATGATATTTTTGTATTATAGCTAGGAAATATCTTAGGGGGATCCATACATTAATTTTGTAATATAGCTAGGCAATATCTTTTGATCTATTGACTCTTTATCTAAAGATATCATCTAATTGGTAATGAGAGGACGCAGTGATTGGTTGATCTTAACCGATCTTCAGCAACCTGCAACTTGCCCATCCATATCAATAAAAGAAGGAAATTCTTAAACGCGTTATTTATAGATTAATTTAATTATTAATTTATATATATATACATATTATATTTATATTAATTAATAAAATAAAAAAATATAAATAAATAATTAAATTAATGTATAAATAATATGAATCTACCTAAAAAATTTTCAAAATTGGTTCATCATACCCAATTCCCAGGAACAACTTGCCTATCAATATCACTGAAGAAAGCAAATTTCCTTACTAAACTCTGTTCTTCGTGATCAATCAGACTATTTATCGAAAAAATTTTTTAAGTAGATTTGATCTATTACGTCATTTATAAACTAATTCAATCATAATATAATATATATACATATTATATTTATATTAACTAATAAAAATAAAACAATTAAATGTATATGATATTATTTATATACCAACTTGTTTGAAAATTCTCTACTCATCAGTCATCATTCTATTATTAGTTCTATCTATTATATAATAGTATCTAAACTCAAAAAGTTACTTAAAGTATATTAAAAAATTGTATACTTTGAATCTATCTTGATTTGATATCTTTAGAAATAATTTAAGTATACTTTACTTTAGTATATCTTAAGAATACTTTATATATATTTTGGAAATATCTTAAAATTTTTTTAGAAATTCTCAGAGTATACATTGGGCATTTTTTAGGAATTCCTAGAATATATTTTGGACATTCCTTGAAAATATATCGGATATACTTTGAGAATATTTTGAGAATTTCTTAATAATTTCTTGAAAATTTTTTAGAAATATTTTGAATATAGCTTATAAATTAATATCTCAAAATATATTGAAAATATTTTAAAAATACTTAATATATATCTTAAAAATATTTTAATAATTTTTACCACAAAATAAAATAAATATTAAATAACACAATAATTCACCACCAATTCATCTTGTCAAATAAAATTACAATTCCTTCACATATTTCCTTTACACAAGCAGACTCACTATCATAACCATTAATTTTTTTTATATAAAAATTAATTTACCATAACTAATTTCTGAAAAATCAAATTAGACAAATCTTTAGCGGGCATTGAACATGTCATGTGGTGGGTCCAGACCCTTAATCTCAGCAGATTTTCCACGATTCTTCAAATCCGCAAGCATCATCCTCCACTCTAGGCATTTTCAAAGCAATCCGGAAAAGAAAAAATTGAATTAATCTGGAAAGAGAAATTGAAGGGGGGAGTACCAGAAGAAGGGGAGAAATTGGAGAGATAAGAAGCCAGATTACGAGAAAAGGAACGCCAGTTGCGGCCTGATCCCAAGAGGCCATGGAGAAAAAAAGCCGTGCAAGTGTATGGCTTGTCCGTTGAAGATCGGACCTCTTCGAAAGCTAGGGTTTCTAGCGTTCGTGTGGTTCGGAAACTGAAGCTTGAACTCTACCGAGTCAGAAACTGAGTTAGAAGATTCAAACTCTGCTTGCTCTTGAGGAATCAGTAAAAACGAACATAAATTTAATAAAAATGAAAGGAGCAAAAAATTAAGCTAATTTGTAAATAAAATTTAAAAGACGGATATTTGCAAAATTTCCTCTAAAGTGGGTATATTAGAGTATTCAAATAGTCTCTCTATTTTTTTTTATTTATATTAATTTTTTTATTAATATAATTTATATGCTAATATTAAATATTAGACTCGTCATTAATACTATTTAGTTTTTATATATATTTTTTATTAATTTATTTTGTCTTATTTGGAATATTAGTTAACTAATTAATATTTGAGTGAAATATAGAGTTATAATAACACAACATTGTTAATAAGCTAACTCTATTTCAATATTAATAAAACTATTGTTCATAAATAAAATCTTAATACTACTAATATTTTGGGATAAAGACGTATATTTATTTCAAATATTAAGAGTTATATATATATAATAGAAGTATTATACATAATTATTAGATATTTGACTTGTCATTAATCACATTTGTTTTTTATATAATCTTTTTATTTTTTTTATTGATTTTTTTTATCTTATTAGAATATTTTATTCATAAAAAATTATAGGAGTACATGTTTATCTTAAATTTCATCAAATTACTAATTTATCTATTATTAAGAATCATATATAAAACAGAGATAGTAAATAATTTACAATTATTTTGCTTGTCTCCCAATTCCCTCTTTATATATGTTATGATTTGATTAAGCGTTAATGCAATTTATTAACGTGTGTTAAATATGATTATTATATATTAGAATCGTATTATAATTCATATGAATATTACTAATTTGTTTATTATTTAGAGTCACATATAAAATAGAGATATTAAGTATTTTACAGTAATTTTGTCCGTCTTTCTAAATTACTAATTTATCTATTATTAAGAGTTATATATAAAATAGATATAGTAAATACTTAATAGTCATTTTGGTTGTCCTCCTTATTCCTAATTTTTAATAATTGGACGGATCATTATTAAACAAATAATAATAATAATTTTGTTCAGCAAATTAATTCAGTAACTTTTAATTATTATGTAATAAAACAGATTTAATTTAAATACTAATGACTGTTATTATATTTTATATAAAAGTAAATTATATTATGTACTTAAATTTAAAAAATTTAACTTATTGAACTATATAAAAATTATTAAAAAATTATAATTTTTTAAATAAATTATAAAAATTATATATTTTGAAATTCCTGTAATACATTATAAGAGTTGGAGTAAGTAGTCGATTTTGAGACACGGAACCAAAAGCATTCCTGAAGGCATTCCAAACTTGAGCTGAAGAGGTGAGACCTGTAAATAAGAAAATATCTCTTCGGACAGAGATGAGATTAACCAGGACATAAGCATTTGATCCTTCTTCAACCATTCAGAATAGGCCGGATTTAGAATGGAGACAGATAGAGTGGTGTCGGTGAGGATTTGTTGTGGAGGTGTGGTGCCATCAATGAGATTTTGGTAATTTAAGAGAGGAATAAATTGGATTTTCATATATTCATTGATAGTAAAACTGAGTATTTGTATAAGAATGTGAACTATGACTAGATAATTACAACTAAAGAAGAAGTTATATGTAAATAGGCAAAATACTATTGAGGAAGGAAACAAATATGTTTCCCTTACAATAACAACAAATTATATACTCTAACATATATTAGCTTATTTTTTTTAGGCGACAATGCATTATATATTATCTCATTTTGTAAATAAAGAAATAGATAAAGTTTAGGCAACTAAAACCAATTAATTAATTATTTTAACATCTCTTTCATAATTTGTGTATGATATTCAATTATTATATTTAGAGGTATTGTTGTATAAATCCTTTTATCGTCAAAATTAATATGAAATTCAATTCCCATAACCCATCAAATGTGAACACTTTTTATAAATGTACAGTACCAAACTAACATTTATTGGTAGCTTATTAATAAATTGAGAGAATCTTAATTAGACAGTAAATTTTCGGTTATATATAGCGACGTAGGATTGCAAAGATAGTGCTGTTGCATTACAATTAGCTGAAATTAGCAGCCCCATCTCTCAGAAATGATGGAGACTCGGAGAGAAGACGCCGCCGCCACCACGAAGTCCGCCAATAATCCTACGCTTCACACGGTGGAGCTAATGCGACGAACATATCTCAGCCGCATATTTATCTTAGTTTACAGTGTTGCCATCTTAGCCCTGCTATATCTCCATGCAAAAAATCTTTACTACTCAACAAGCCTTCTCTCCGTCTTCATCACCATCTTCTTGTTGATCTCTGATCTCTGTCTAGCTTTCATGTGGAGTACAGTAGCAGCTCTGCACTTAAAACAAATCCGTCGCAAACAGTTCCCTGAAAATCTTCCGAAGGTTATAAAGAGAAATGAGTATCCAGCCATTGATGTGTTTATATGCACTGCGGATCCATTCAAGGAGCCCCCCATTAACGTAGTCAACACAGCTTTGTCTGTTTTGTCTTATGATTATCCGGCGGACAAGCTTTCTGTTTATTTATCTGATGACGGCGGTTCCGCTTTGACTCTGTTTGCTTTCATTGAGGCTGCTAAGTTTGCTGTCCACTGGTTACCCTTTTGCACCAAAAATCACGTAATGGAGAGGAACCCTAACGCCTTTTTTCAATCCAATTATATTTCCTCTCCTCAGACTGAAAACATCAAGGTAAAACATATGTTCCTATCGAAAATTCATAAATTAAACCAATTATTTATCGAGTTTATATATTAAAAAAAATCCAACATTTAAATTTATTATTATCACTTTTAGACTCTAACCAGTACTTAATTAACGAGCTTCTTCCCTTCAAAGCGAGGTATATTATGAGAAATTTTCTCTTATAAATTATTTAATTAGTTCATGTATTTATTCATGATACTGTCAATAATATAAAATGTAAAATATATTTTTTTAGTAAGTTATAATAATTATTTTCTTAATACTATAATAAGTTATCAATCAAATATATGATCAATAATTAAGTCTAGTAAGGATTTTGCTTAATTTAGAAAGTTTTCCAAACTAAGTCATGTGAGATTAATTTATGACTGGCTGTATTGGATGATTATTTTTTTTTGCCACGTGGGAAAAGTCTGGAATTCCCAATTTTTCATTGGAGATAAATTAAGCTCTATATGCCACTAAAATAAATTATAGTCTGACATTTTATAATCAGTGGATTGGGCTATATCTGAGGGTGGATAATTGGATTTTTAAGTTTTTAAAATATATAATAATAATATATAAATTTATAACAATTTTTAAATTTATTTGCAGAAAATTATATTAAAAATTTATTTTTACATTCTTAATTTAAGTTTCTGGGTCTGACGCTATTAATTACTATCCGTGAATATGGAAGAGATTTTTTTTTTTTTCTCATATGATTATTTCACGAATGTAGTTATAGATAGTCCAACTTGCATTAAATGCAAATTTGAAATCGGTGATATATATACGCACACGTAATTTCAATGTTTATGTACATTTTCAGAATAGTGTCGTGGCAGAAGAGCTTTTTGATTGTTGGCCAGGGGTTCAGTTATCTTAAATCTTCTGTACGTCTTTCTGTTCAGGAAATGTACGAAAGCATGAAAGGAAGAGTTGAAAACGTGGTTGAGAGAGGAAATGTAGAATATGAATACATCACAAATGACAAAGAACGCCAAGCTTTCAGGCCTTGGACCGATAAATTCACACGTCAAAATCATCCCTCTGTCATTCAGGTTTACATTTTTCTTTTATATTTATCTCTATCAATATTTATAATTAGAATCTTTCAACTATATGCTAGATTTCTTCATAAATTTTGATATTAGTTACTCTTAAATTATTTATTTTCAATTATAACCATTAGATTAATTAGATAATTAATTAATTTCGTCAATGCTCGATATATAAAAGAACTCACGAGATGTAAAAAAAAAAAAAATAGAACTCACGAGGATCACGGATACTGAAAAAACATAGAAACAGCCTACAAATAAGGAATACTAGATAAATTTAATCAAGCAAGTGGTGTGCATGGAATCTTTGTACTTGAGATTGCTTATTGGTTATTATTCATGAACTGAAATTGCCAAAACATAGGCTTTATAATGCAATTGAAAACAACATATAAGCAGAAATGGTTGGCAGTAAATAGATCGTAGTGCTTTGACTCAAGAAGAAAATAGAAAATTAAGGAGATACATGCATATATTATATGCAAGAAATTATCAGCTTCGCTACGCAATTCGAGAATAGTTATTAACTCTGGTCGTTAGGATATTTTTTTTTTCCTAGAAATTCTTTCCGGTGTATTTAAAAATTTTATTCATATGGTAGGCACTAGGCATCTTCATCACCTAATTAATAAGCATGTCGAATCTTATTATTATAATGCCAAAGTCAAATTTTTGGTTAAGACCAGCTGCAACGATTATGGGGAGTATCTGTTTTTGACATGCCCTATAATTAATTAATGAATAGGTTTTATTAGACAACAGTAAGGATAAAGACATATCGGGCCATAATCTGCCAAACCTCATTTATGTCTCTAGAGAGAAAAGCAAGACTGCTCCTCACCATTTCAAGGCCGGTGCCCTTAATACTCTGGTACGTCAAAAATATTTGTTCAGACTCGATTTATTATTATTATTATTATTATTTGGTGGCAATTATTTCTTTTATTTTTTATTTTTTATTAAAGACTAATACAATTGATGTTTGGTTGATTTTTTTGAAAGATTCGAGTGTCGGCTATCATGACGAATGCACCAATAATCTTGCCTTTAGATTGTGATTTTCACTCTAATGACCCAAAAACACCCGAACGTGTACTGTGTTACTTTTGGGATCCTGACGCCCGATCGAGGATTGCATTCATTCAGTTTCCTCAGCGTTTTGTTGGGTTTAACAAGGATGATATTTATGCTGCTGAATATAAAAGCTTGTTTCAAATTAATCCACCTGGGTATGATGGGATAGAGCGAATGTTCTTTTATGGAACTAATGCCTTCTGGTCAAGGAGAGCTTTTTTTGGGTCTATATCCAAGTTGCTACCCACTCCTGAGCTGCCTCAACTTAATCCATTTCAGGTAGTTAATAAACCCATCCAATCCAAGGAGGTTTTGGAATTGGCCACTCAAGCTTCTGGTTGTCACTTTGAGGATGACACCGACTGGGGTAAACAGGTATATAGATGAAAATCTGATAAGAAGATTAATATGAAAGAAATTGTATATTTAGAATGTAATATGATATTTTGGTTGTAAAATATGCAGAAAGGATTTAGGTACGGAACTGTAGTGGAAGACTATTTTACAGGTTATATGGTGCATGTTGAAGGGTGGAGATCAGTATTTTGTTGTCCGGAAAGACCAGCATTTTTGGCAGAAGCAACCACTTCATTAGTGGAGGTGCTGGTTCAACAGAAGAGATGGGCTGTTGGGCTTCTTGAGGTTGTCTTCTCTAAATACAACCCAGCAACCTTCGGCCTCTACCATAGCCTCAGGAACCATGTATATTCACAGCTCGGATTTTGGGCTATTTGGGCTATTCCAATTACCGTATACGCTTTCCTTCCCCAGTTAGCCCTCCTCAATAATGTTTCCATCTTTTCAGAGGTTAGCGCCGCAAATGTTACAAAATAACTCTATCCGACTTGATTCCTTGGTCTATTCAATAACAATATTGTGTAGAAGTAATCTTTTATAAAATTTAATATATGGTGCAGGTAAGATCACCATGGTTTGTGCTATATGCGTTCCTTTTCACTGGGGCATATGCACATGACCTATGGGACTTCATGCTGTACAAGGGGACAGTCAAGAAGTGGTGGAATGATCAAAGAATGTGGAATATAAGAGGGCTATCAAGTTACGCTTATGCAATTTATGAGTTCACCCTCAAGTCAGTAGGCATGCCCACACCTGGCTTCGTCGTCACAAGCAAAGCAGTTAATGAACAAGTATGCAAAAGATATGAACGAGGGCTATTGGAATTTGGAGTAGCTTCGCCCATGTTTGTGCCCTTAGTAATGGCAGCTTTAATGAACTTGGTGTCTTTTGCTTGGGGTGTGTCTGAAATTGCCAAGGGAAAATTAAATCTTGAAGCACTCGCTATCCAAATGTTCCTGTCAGCATTTGCTGTGGTCAATAGCTGGCCAATCTATGAAGCTATTGTATCGAGAAGTGATGAAGGGAAAATGCCTGCTAAGACTACTGTAATTGGTCTTGGTCTTACATGGGCTATTTATGCAGCTGGTTCTTTCCTTTTCAACTAAGAAGAACATGATCTATATGGTGAAGCTTTCTGGATATATATGGTCTCTTTCGCAATCCGTTCATCATTATCACTTATTATGATGAATGTTTTTAGTTCTTTAGATTGTAATAATTTCTTGTTTATAAAGTTTGTTGAGTTGTGCTCCGAACCAATCAATGAACTTTGTTTTATACAAATTCTTTTTTTATTAATCATTTCTTTGCAGCTATATATATATATTTCCATGGATCCCTTCCAATTTTCTAATTTTATAATATCATTGGAAATCATATAAAGACAATTCCTATTTAATATAGCTATTTGTGCAAGTATTTTACAATTAAGAAGCAACTGTCTTTTGTACAGATTCTTTATTAATATACTATAACTATGGGATACCATGAAAGATGCAAATTCAGCTAAGAAAGCTTGAAAAAGAAAGAAGATGCCAGACAAAGAGCAAATGTAAGGAGTGCTGAAAGGATAGTAATATTGGTAGGCATTTTGCCTTTATCCTTTCTTAACACCATAGCTTCATAGATCGGCCAAGAATTCACAATGCCAAATCCTGCTATGAACATCTGGATCACTAGTCCTTCTACTTCACTGCCTTTGAAAACTTGAGCCATACCCCAAATTAATGAAACTAAGTTGATCAATGCTGCCGTTGATAGTGTCACAAACATTGCGATGAATTGCCGAACTCGGAGAGCCCTTTCTCATATCTTTCACTCTGTTCATCATCAACCACTTTGCTGGTCACACTGAATCCTTGTGTTGAAATTCCTAAGGACATGAGAAAGAATTCAAGAGAGCCAAACAATAAGCATGTAAGTCCTCTTATTATCCAAATTCTTTGATCATTCCGCCACATTCTGAATGTTCCTTTAACTAACACAAAATCATAAAAATCCTGGCCATATGCTCCTAGGAAAAGAAATGGATACAAGATGAATAATGATTCCCATACCTGCAAAGTATTTTTCAACCATTTATGAATTTACAGGATGATATACTAAGATCATATATACATATACACATGATTGCATACCTTTGGGAAGATAGAAACATTGTTGAGGAGAGCCAGTTGGGGAAAAAATGCATATATGGTTATTGGAATGGACCATAAGGGCCAGAATATATACTGTGAATAAAGCAAAGTCACCACAAGGCCCAAATGTTTTATGCCATAAATTACTGGGCTGAATCTGGAAAAGCCGATCTCAAAGACACCCACGGCCCATCTCTTAAGTTGAGTCAACAAATCGCCCAAGCTACAAGGTGCATTTCCGAGAAATGCTGACCTCTCTGGGTTGCAAAATTTGGACCTCCACCCCTCACAGTGCAGCCTGTAGCCCGTAAAGAGGTCCTCCACCAGTGAGCCATATCGGAATCCTAACTGCACCATTAGAAAATGTCATCAAATTTTACGATCATGGTAGAATTTAGCTTCATTGATGTATATAATTTGTTGAAACCAAACCCTTTTCAACAAAAGCATACCTCATAGCCCCATGCAGTTTCATTCTCGTAATTGCTTCCTGCCACACGATGAGCTAATGCCAATACTTTTTGGGACTTTATGGGCTTATTTACCACATGAAGTGGACTTAACTCAGGAATATCTGATGTGATAAAATTTGATGCATCACCAAGTAATGCTCTCCTGGACAAGAAGGTGCCAGTCCCAAAATAATCGACCCATCAAACCCCATTGGTTGAATTTGATATACTTGTTTAAATTCAGCACCATAGATATCATTTCTATTGATTCCTTTAAAATGTTGAGGAAAATGAATGTATGCATATTTGGCACGAGTTTCAGGATCAGAATAATAACATAGAACCCGATGAAGGGTTTGTGGATCATTAGAACACATGTCACAATCTTGAGTCAAGATTATTGGTGCATTAGTCATTACAGCTGATACTCGTAGCTTCAGAAAAAAAGATTATTAAGCCAAAAAAAGAAAAGGGAAACATGCAAAAAAAATGTATTTGGGATTGTAGGATAGCACACCAGGACATTGAGGGCACCAGCCTTGAAGTAGTGATGAGAGGTCTTGCTCTTCTCTCTTGAAACATAGATAAGGTTGGCCAAGGAATAGCTACTGATGTCATTGTCCTTGCCATTTTCTAGCAAAACCTGAATGACAGTGGGATGATTTTGGCGAGTGAAATTAAAGGTCCATTGTTTCAAAGGTTCTCGTTCTTCATCGCTAGTTATGTACTCATCATTAATTTCTCCTCTTTCTACAACATGCTCCACTCTTGTTTTCATGTTTTCGTACATCATCTGTGACACCAAGGAATTAGTTATCAAATTCCCATTGTATATTATCAATATAACTATTTACACATGCATACCTTATTCCTTTAAATAATATAATATCAATATGTAGAAACTAAAGGAAATATTCGAACTCCAAATCTCGCAGCTTTGGTCATAAGCTAACGATTAAGAATTATCTACTAACTAGCAATGACAAAAGAAATATCTAGACTCATTCTGTTCCTAATAATTTCAAGCTGTTTTTAAGCAGTTCTTGAATATTAAACAATTCTGCCCAGAAAGTAATTTGATGTGGTCAAGTAGCAAAATTTAATTATGAGAAGGATTTACCTTAATTTTTTCTGTGGCGGTTGAAGAAGCACACTTTGATTCAAAATAAGCTTCAGGGTTTCTATCTTCAAGATTATTGAACCTGCAGAATGGAAGCCAGTGGGCAGCAAATTTGGCGGCCTCCATGAAAGCAAAAAGAGTGAGGGCCGAGCCACCATCATCTGATATATACACCGAAAGCTTCTCCGCCGGATAATTGTAAGCCATAATTGATAAAGCTGTGTTCACTACGCTCATGGGTGGCTCTGTGCATATAAACACATCAATACCTGGATAATCTCTCTTTTTAATTTCCAAATTCTCGAGATTTTCAGGGAATTCTTTTCGTTGGATCGGATAAAAGCGGGAGGCCTGAGCAGTGCTCCACATGAAGGCAAGAACAAGATCAGCAATAAACATGACGAAGGTTGTAAAGAAATAGACAGGATTAGTGGAGTAGAAGAGGAGTGATTGTAAATGGTGATAACACAAACCTATGATGGCAAGCAGGTAAACTGGGGCAAATATACGGTTGAAGGCTGCCACAGGGAGAAATTTAACGGTGTGCAGAAGAGGAACAGCGGCGGTTTCCTCCATGGTTTAAGGCTTGATTACATGAGTATACCAAGTAAGTTAAACTGTGCCTTTAATGGGAAGTCCAAGCAGTACTCAACTTTGTTGGACTCTTGTACTAGTCATTTTTCTTTACAGAAATTCGATGGTGCACTTGTATAATTTATATGGATGTCTTAAAATTATTGGATTATAAATTTTTAATCTCATCTTTGATAATAAATAGTTGAGATTAAAAATTGATGATCCAATGGTCATAAAAGATCAAGTGTAATTTATACCGGGTGTACCACAGAAACCCTCATTTCTTTAATGTGCTTGTAAATATAAGAGGGCAAATTTTACAGTGGGCTCAGGTCGACATTCATTACGTACTTACAGTGTAAATAAAATAAATTTATATAGTTTTATTTGTTAGTATATGTTGATTAATTTATTAGTAAAATATTTATTATTTTATTAATAAATATTTATTTTATTTTAATATAAAATTAATGGTTATTATATTTTTTAGATGCGATTTGTTACTTTTTTTTTATTTTATCCCTATTTTTTTGTTACGTTTTAAGTTTTTTTTTGAAAATAGTTCAATGAATTTATATCTATAAATCAAAATACAAAAAATATCTATTAAATTAAGTATACAAAGAAATAAAACGAACTTGTATTAATATAAAAAATGAACTTTTATTAATAAACTAATGAACATTTTACTAATTAACGAATTTTTATTAATAAACTAATAAACATTTATTTCATTCATAATGAACATTTCTCAATAAACTAATAAATCTTTTATTTAATTGCTAATAAATCTAAAGTTTTAAAACATAATGCATTGTATATATAATTTAATAAATATTATATTATTTTTTTTAATTTTTGTAGTAATAAACTAATGAACTTTTACTTTAATTACAACGAACATTTTTCAATAAACTAATGAATATTTTTTCAATAACCAGATAATAAATATTTAAGATTTTTTTTATTTTAATTTATAGATATAAATCCATCAAATCCTCTTGATGAAGATGCACTGCGTATATATTTTAATAAATATTATATTATTTTCTTTAATTTTTATAGTAATAAATTAATTAATTTATTAAAAAATATTCATAATGAATATTTTTTAATAAATTAATGAATATTTTTCAGTAAAGTAATAAACTTTTTTCAATAGCCGGATGATAAATATTTATAATTTTTTTTATTTTGATCTATAGATATAAATCTATTAAATTCTCTTTGATGAAAATATATTGTGCATATAATTTAATGAATATTATATTATTATTTTAAAATTTTTTACAGTGATAAACTAATAAATTTTTATTTTATTAATAATGAATATTTTTTAATAACTGAATGATGAATACTTACCAAATTATTATCGTATGTTTAATAGATATTTAAATTTATTTTATTTACAAATGATCCATTAGTCATAATGCTCCAAAGATTGGAATACACGATATAAGGCTTCATATAACAAAAGATGATTAATTTTTTTAAATTAGAGATAAACTAATATTGACAAGTGTTAAACTTATCTTATAAGATTAATTATTGTTCAGTGATGTATATGATTACACCAGCAGACAAGAGAAGTCCTTTTGAATCAATCATGTCATTTTATTTAGACTTATTCAAATATCCAGTGAATCAAATATAAATACATATCATTATATAATTAAATTATAATATCATTATATAATTAAATTATAATATAATAGACTCGATCTATCTAATAATTTCTTACCGGTGAAGAAAGAAGGAAAAAAAAAATCCAAATTGAACTTTTTGGCCTAGCTTCATTTGTGATCAGAACATGTTACATAAAGCAATTTAAATTACAATAAATTGGAAGGAAAAAGATTCATGAACACACAAGATTGCTTAGCCACAACTCTTTCTACTAATCATCTTCCTCTCAGGCTACACAAAATATTTAAACTGACTAACCAATTTCTAAAACTTTCTCTTCCTTATTTTGAAAGTGGATGATCGAATGACATCATCGTCCATATTCAATGTTGCCTCAAGAATTTCGATAGACTCAGGTTTCGTGAAGTAGTTGAAGAGGAGGTAGATACCATCCAAGTAAGTATTAGTCTCTCCTGCTTTGTTCTTCTTCCTGATGCTGTAGGCTAGTGGAATGATACCTCTGTTAAATACCTCCACATACATGCCTCCACCAGCAACAAGCAACTGCAAGATGACAAATATTAGCAGCATTATAAACAGGTAATGCATTTCATTATCCGCCAAGATACCCAAAAAGGGAATATCCTGATATTTAGTAGCTGTAAGAACAAATAACAATAATCATCCCATTAAAGGAAGTTTAACTCATCTAACATGGACATGTAAAGTACAATGAGGATATATCATATATGGGCTTCACAGTGTGGTTCCTAGTTGTAAAACCCAGAGAGCATAAGCAAAATAACTAATGTCCGTCTCAGTCTTTTCATTGTACATTCTACATATGACACTCTCTCTGATTCTTACCTCATTAGGCATAGGCATATCTAGATATATAAGTTCAACACATATAGTCACATTTTTTGGAGTTGGATTGGTTTGAGTTAGTACAGCGGTCCAGAGATATCAAAGCAGATGGATTCACATTCTCTAGCTCTTTCAGAAATCTAAGGCATACAAATAAAGATGCGAACTTTTTGTAACATCTTTCCAATCACTCAACACAGAGCAGAATATGGATTCCATGCTATCAAAGACAATAATAGGCAACCATTTATAAAGAAGTTACCCTACATATCATTCATAGAAACATTGAAAAGACACTAACTCTGCTAAAGATGACCCACTGGTAATCTTTAAGCTGTATCAGGATATCATTCACATTAATTCATTTAAGCCTCTTAGCACTAATCACTCCAGTAGATCAATCTAATGAAGCCAGCAAGCTCGAGATACCAAGCTCAAGCAATGAAATAACCAACCAAAAGCTCGAACTCAACAAGAAAGCAATCAGCCACCTGAAAGCTTATTCATCATAAGTCCAACTTCAAGGAGTCAAACCTGCACATGGCCTGAAGGGCTATTACTGTGTTTAGTTTGGAGGAAAAAGTCCAGCCCAATTTAATGCTCGTTTACCCCTGAAATTGCTGACAAATCTGAATATTTTCTCGAAATCTTGATCCAAACAAGAAAGTGGGCCCAGAAACCGCGGATAGTAAAGCTGGCTATGACACAGACATTGAAGAAATGCCGTTACCACAAGAAAATATCGAGAAATCTACAGTTTAAGGGAAAGGAAAAATGGATTTGCCTCTGCAGTTAAGATAGGCAAATGACTAATTGTAAATCCAGGACACTGGGTCATGAAAAGGGTAAGTCAAGGATGAACGAACCAAAGATGAGCTCAAGCTCAAGCTCAAGCCACCAGGTACTAGAGATACGCTCAAGCTACTGAGTCCGGGCATAAAAAAGAATGCAGATTGCTTGTTGAGTGTGAGACAACAGCCGAACAAAGAGCATCAGCTGAGTCCAGGGTAAAATTTAAGTAACTATTTAGGAGGTTAGTCTGTGTTTTTAGGAGTTTGTTAAACTTGGCATTGTGCAGTTAGATTGCTCATGATTCCAGTTTACTCGCTCCCTCTCTCTCAAAATTTTTCTTCTCATTTTTCTCTCAGTTTCTCTCTTTACCATTACTTCAATACAATTCATAAATTTATATTCTTTTTTCTAAACCATAATTCATCGTCCTTTATATCCTAAAAGAGAATTTTACTATTTTTCTTGCTCTATAGTCCATGTCAATTTATCTCTCTCTCTTTTTGATCCTTAGAGCCAACTGCAGCCCTATTTATCTATCTCACTACTTGTTTATCTAAAACAAATTTAACCACAATATAATATAGAAAACATTTGTTCTTAATAATAAAAAAGGCAAGAAAACTTGAAAATACTACCTCCTCGTACTTCTGGGTAAGAGCCAGACGTTCGTCTTCAGACATGTCCGGTCTCAAAACCGCCATGGTCTCGTACTGGCGGAGCCCAGGTGGGCATTGAGGTGGCTCCTTGTCCTCTACGGCCGTCACCCCCGACCCAGTCAGCGATGGCGGGTCTTCATCTGATCCGAATCCCGTTCCTTCATAAAAAGAAGAGCCTGCGAAATCTAGAGTTTGGGCCTTGATATTCAGGCCACTGTCCCTCTTTTGCAAAAGGAGAGCTTTCGAGCTTGTAGCGGGGGGAGACTTGAGGGTACGAGCGAATGAGAGAACTGGAAAAGATTGGAACTTGGAAATATACTTGGGGGAAAATAGGGAAGAATTTATCAGAGTTGCAAGTGATGAAGAAGAAGAGGACGACGCCATTGACGCGAGCTCTGTTTTTAGAACAGAGCGAAATTGGATATAGAGATAAGGAGTGTGCGCTGAGAGGCGCATGTTAGCATATAATTACAGGGCCCAGTCAGGCCTATTACCTGCAGGCCCAAATTGGCCCAATAAACTTTGAACCAGATTAGTGGGCTTGATTTGGGCCCGAACTAGATCAGAATAAAAGCCCTAATTAAAGGAGGAAATTCTTTTCTTGAAAAGAAAGATAAACTGAGCTCAAAGGGAGACGAAGGAAGTGAGAAAGGGGGGAAGGAGAGAGACAGAGATGGATCCAAAGCTAAAAGAAGCAACGCAGCTGTTCGAAAGATTCAAAGCGGCCTGTGTGCGAGGGGATATCGATAGTTGCAGCAATCAGCTTTCTTCACTCAAGGTAATTGAGCAATACTTATCATCTAACCAAAACCCTAATGCTGTATCATTTTTTTTGCTAATTTTACTTCAGTTTTCCCGTTTGCTGTACCTAAATTGTGTCAATTTTTGCATTTGATCTAGTTGATTTAGAATTTCTTATGGTATATCTACAATTTAATTGATATTGTAGCAGAGTATATGGATTAATGATGTGGACTAGGTGGTCGTAGTTTAACTGCTGGAATCTTTGTATTCAGGACATAGATTTTGAATATTATTTTATGGGGCTAATCAAGTGGTATGTTGGTTGCTCTTTTGCAGGTCTTGCTGACAGAATTTAAAAGCTTGCCACCGTTGTTTGAAAATGCGCCTAATGCTATTCAAGAATTGACGCTTGCAAGTAATGTTCTTGACTTACGTTCATTTCTCTTAGGGCCGTTTGGTTCAAGGGTGGGAATGAGAATTGGAATGAAGGGAAATGAGAATGATTGATTTTAACATGTTTGGTTCATTTTTATTAAAGAATGGGAATGAGAATGAAATTCAATTTTTACATGTTTAATTAAATTATTATATTTATATAAATACATTTATTTTGAAATGTAAATTTATTAATCAACAATAAGATAATATAATTTTTATAAAATAATATAGTTTAGATTCTCGAATTATTTAAACTTAAATTATACATAAATTTTATTTATTTAAAATAACTACACTTTTAATTTTATTATTATTAAAAAATAATATTATTAAAATTATATATTTTTTATAATGTCTTCTAATATTAATTAAGAGTCTATTAAAAAATTAAATAAAATTATTGTAATTTATATTTAGTTAATTAGATTTGATTTCCATGGGAATGAAATTTTCATTCCCTAGGGAGGAGAGGGGAATGGGTGATTCCCATTAATGGGGGAATCACATTCCCATTCCCATTCCCATTAATTTTTTCCCTAACCAAACATTAATAATAGCAATCACCCATTCTTATTCCCACCCATTTTTTTTATGAACCAAACACCCCCTTATTGAATAAGTCATTGTTTCGTACTCTTTTTTACAGTTTAAGCATGGGATGAAATAAAAAAAAATTGCTAGAATGCCATGAATGATCATCTAATTACAATTTGGAGAAACAGAATGATAAAGCAGAGACGATACTATCTAATTACAATTTGGAGAAACAGAATGATAAAGCAGAGACGATACTAAGTTTGGGAAAAAGCATCTTTGGATCCCTCAAGTATTGTGTTTATTTCTATTGAGTCCCTGAACTTCAATTGTTTTCTATTAGGTCCCTAAACAATATTTTTAATACACATTGGATCCAACTTTAATAGATTAAATAAATAATAATATTATTTTTGCAAACATTGAGTCCCTAAACATTCATTTATATTTTTGAATCCCTGCATTTATCAGTTTTGGACCAGTGTTGTCTAAAATTAATATTTACGGACTCAATGAAACACTACAAAAGTTCTGTGATTCAATCGGAAAAAGAAAAAAAAGTAACAGTTGAGGAACCCAAAGATGTTTTCTGCCTTAAATTTATTTAGTTTTTGAATGCTATGGGTGAATTGGAATACTAATATATTATGAAATTAGGTGAAACTAAGAAAACTTTTAACTCTCTAAACAAATATTTGGAAGTTCAGCAAAATTTGCTGTTGTAGTGTACTGTTAGACTTGAATGCTCTCAGGATTTTACCTGCTAGAAAGTAGAAAATACTAGTTTGCAGATTATACATAACTGGTGTCTGTGCTCTCTATTTTTTCCATTCTGTTTCTTATTCACCAGTCTTATATTTACAAATTAAAAAAAATATCAGGGGATATATATGAGCGTGCTGTTCTTCTGAGTGTGAAGATTGGGGATCAGGATGCTTTTGAAAGGGATTTCTTTCAGTTGAAACCCTATTATACAGATGCTCGGTAACTCATTCAAAACTTTCTTTAGATTATGATTTATGTGTTTTCATACTTGTGTCCTTGGGAAATAAAATCTAAATCACTAGTGCGTATACTTTGGCCTAATTCCTAAATGCAAATGTTTTTACCATATATTTTGTGGTTGTAGTTGTCCATTTAATAGGAGAAATTCATTGTGTTATATTTGATTCTTCAAGTTTTGCTTTTGATTTGGTAGTGTCTGCTTTTATTCCCAAATACTATTTCAAAAGAAGTTATAATAATGCATATAAGTTAGACAATGACCCAGCTGTCTGCTGCTTTTTGTTAGATAGGCCCAAATTGTAATGAGTACATTATGTGTTATTATTATTAAGGTGGTAATGTTCATGACTTAATCTTTTTATATTTCAATGGAGCAGTCAACGTCTTGCCCCATCTTCTCAAGAGTACATGATCTTAGGTCTCAATCTCTTGAGACTGCTGGTGCAGAATAGGATTGCCGAATTCCATACTGAACTGGAGCTGCTTCCACCTACTGCTTTGGAAAATCCTTGCATCAAGCATGCTGTGGAGTTGGAGCAATCTTTCATGGAAGGGGCATACAACCGCGTGTTGAGTGCAAAACAAAATGTCCCATATAAGACCTATGATTATTTCATGGATCTTTTGGCAAAGACAGTAAGGTATATGGCTTCTGTAATTCATGATCTCAGAGCAACTAGCTATACATACTGAAGTATCAGCATTGGTTTTTCATTAGTAGTTCATTCTTGTAACTTTTATTGTTTATTGGGAGTCAAGAGTGATATTATTGTATATCAATTAAAATGGTAAGTAGCCAAGAAAGCGCACTCTTAGTTACTGACTTGTAATGGCAAAAGAATAATATTGAACAATAACCACCTTAATAGAATATTGCACTCGTGATTTTAATTGCAGGAAGCCACTGTTTCTCTTATCGCACTTCATGATAAAGTGTATATACTGCAGCAATTGTGCATTTGTCATTTTTTGCGTTCTGAACAGTTGATTTTATGACTTCAGGGATGAAATAGCCGGATGCAGTGAGAAAGCATACGACTATCTTTCAATTAGTGATGCCCGCCAAATGTTGCTGTTCTCTTCTGATGATGAACTTTTGCAGTATATCAAGGAGGTACCAGAACATTGCATGTGTATTTTTTTTTCTTTTTAAAGGAACTTCTTTCATATCAAGTGGTATATTTTATCTTGCATAATGTAGGAGCATCCTGAGTGGGAGATAAAGAATGGTCAAGTTATTTTCCAAAAGGCAAAAGAATCTGCCCCATGCAAGGAAATACCATCTCTACAACTCATTAACCAGACTCTGAGTTATGCGAGGGAGTTGGAACGAATTGTGTAGAGAATTGTTATGAATCGCTGCACTTTCAATATTACAATTAAAAAAATGTCCCCCTTGAGGATGAAACATATGTTTTTTGTATTTTATTTCGGTGACTGCAGTAGCAGAAATTTCTTTTAACTTTGGCATCGTTTTTATCTCCGAGGTAAATCTGTTGTTCATTTTAAATATGCTCTTGATTGTCTACTTAATTCTTGCATTCTCTGGTGCTGGTAGAAACCTAAGCTTAACTATGTGACATAGTTGTTAAAAGCGCACCAGAAGCTCAAGGTTCATTATGCTCCAGCCTCAACGCCTTGAAAACCCAAAAGTGTGCGCTATCACAAAGGCGCGCGCCTTGAGTCTAAAGCGAGGTACGCCTAAGCACGTCTTTGTGATGTTAGTTAAATATTTATATTTTTTTTTTGTTTTTAGTGTCGGAAAATGTAAAATATTGATTATAAATTGTTATAAATTGAAAATAATTCTTAGAATGTCTTACTGCACCTAATTATTTTCAAAACATACAATAAAAAAAAGGGTTAGGGCAAAGAAAACATCTGTTACAGTCTCCACAAAGATAATTTGAACAATATAATTTAGATACAAGGCTAATTGTGTTTTGCTGTGATAATTTATAATTGATAAGTGTTAAAACTTATTAAATACATTATTAGTAAGATTAGGAGCTTTGTGTTTAGGATATCAAACCTTAATTAGGTTTTCTTTTCTTTGTATATGTGTTTTTATTTTGTTATTATGACTTATGTGTTTTGAGTTTTAATATTTATATAATATTATATCACCTTGCTAATAGTCTAATAATAAAATTTATAATTTTTTTTAATTATTTTTTATTTTTACGTGTTACTCAGATGCGTGTCTGCGCCTTGCGTCTCCCATTTAGGCCCTAGGATCCCTTAGCGCTTTAGTGCGTCTTTAATAACTATGCTATGTGAGGAGTTATTGATTGGAGAAATTCAATGACCAGTTTATAATAATCATTTGTCTGATTTCGTAGCTTGAATTGTTCGGTACTTTGAGTTACTTTATAAATATCGAACTGATATTAGTAAACTTGTTTTTCGACATTGGCAATAAGTTAGTGGCCTATTTCATGAATGAAGATATTGACTTTAGCTACTAAATGAGCATGTGCCTGGTCAATTGGGCACCTGTAGTCTCCACTTAAGCAATATTTGGCTTCTGTCAATTGCGAGACTTTGTTGAGCTCAAGTGCTGGATTTTAATGAACTGACACGATTACAATGGGATTATCTATTTTTTTTTTTAAAACTTATTTCTGTCGGGACGGTCAATTTGGTAATATATATAATATTCTGTTTCTATGTTATATATATTTATTATAATTATATTATATTTATATTTATAATAAATCGAAATTTAGAAACTGAAATCTCACATCGACTGTCAATAGCCAGTACATGTATAACATGACCCAAATGAGTTTGATTCATCGGTATTTGAACAATTATTCCTGTTGCATTTAGGGAGCCCAAGGCATAAGAATAGGAGTGGCAACAGGAAATATTAGAGTTAGATTTCACTCTCTAATTATGTCTTCGTCTATAAACTTATATTTTTATTCCTGCCCTATATTCCTACAGAAAAATAGTATTAATCTTTATCTCAATTCCAAATGGAGTTGAATATTGCTTGGATGTCCCCGCTATATTTTTTAACTTAATTATATTTGATATATCTATTTAAATTATTAATTCATTTCACATTAAAATAAATCCAAAATAAGAGTAAAAAAATTATAATAGATTTAATATTTTAATTTTTAATGTTTCATAATTCATACTTAACTAATAAAAATAACGATATTAATCAATTTATAAATAACTAGCAAAATGAATATTAATTATAGAAAAATATCAAACTATTATAACTACTATCTAAAAATTTAAACTAATTGTCTATATCATTTTTTTAGCTAAAATAATTTAAAAAGATAAAGAGTAACAGTATCTCCATACGGTTACAATCATATACACCACTGAAATTGTAATCATCAAGATATTCATCATTAATTTAAAATGATTCATGCAATCACTATATACATTAATTTAATAATTTATATCAGGTATCTTAAATATATAATTTATTCAAAAAAATATAAATATTATTTATAACATATAACAATAACTTTTATATATATATATATATCGGAATGGGATACAGGGCAAGGCATGAGATTGAGTACATAAATAGCATCACTGCTCCATCCCTGCCAAATATTATCTCAGATTTTTTCATAACCCGTCCCAACTCCGATCAAAAGTAAAAAAATCCATTATATTCAAATTGGTACGGGGCAGAGACCCACCGGTCCGGATTGAATTGCCATCCCTATATAAGAAGCATGATGATTTGACGTCATTCTCACCTTTCTCCTTCTTAACTAAATTAATATTAATTAATATTATTTGGTTTTGTTTTGGTAGTGTAATTATGTACATGATATTGTAGAAACTAACTGATATCGATTCATAGTTGATGAATTCCATAAATGTGCCCCACCCATAAACTATATAACAACTTTTGTTGAATGTATTTCCAGAGAAACGGAATATAAAATTGGGACAAGCCAATGTCGTGTATACAAGACATTATGGCAAGTGCAATCTTACAATGACTAACCTGCATGATGTAATTACCAAGCTTCACCATCAATATTATTGAAAGCCAATACTGTTTTGCATCAACCTTCTCTCAAAATCCTAGATCAAAAGACGGTCGTTCATCAGTTTCCGTTGCACTTTTGAGCTGCTTGCTACAATTCTTTTCATCATCAGTATGACCATAAGAAGTGCCACTTGCTGAACTTGAAAAACCAGAAGCAAATGCTTCATTGCGCCATTCAGTGTCAGCCTTTATATTGTCAACATGAGACTACACAAAATGATTTGCAACAAAATATTATTTTCTCTTGACCGAGAGCTAAAACAAAACAACTCAAATCTCGAGTAAACATAAGTTTGTGCCATTTGTAAGAAAAGAATGGATTAGCAGGCATATCATTCGAAATTTTAAGGCTTCAAACTAACAATTTTCCAATTCATTTAGGTTCCAGCCATGCTAAAAAAGATAAGCATTATCCCACCAATAGAGGCACATGAATCTTTTTCCTCCTTTGGGAATTTGTGCTCTCAAGGATCTCGTTTGTTCACGAATAAGCAAATATTTTTCAACTTAATTCAGGCTCGGGAAAAAAACAGAAGAATAAGAAAATTCAACAGAATTCACCAATAGAAAGAGAGAAATTTGAAAGATGAAGCAAGAATAGCATTATGGGTAAAAATAAATGAGATCACAAAGTGTACTACATGCCACATGGTCCAAACCTGGTCAGGGTTTCCACCTTCATTGCCACTGGATAGTTGACCTCCACTGAGATTAGATATTCCTGCAGAATCAATAAAGCTATAGTTTTTCATAATTTGAAGTTAAAATAAAATTCAGAAGATCAAGTAATAAAGAATATTGCAAGAGATGATAAAAAGCTCACCTTTGGGAGACACAAGATAAGTATATTTTTCAGTGTCTGCACCTTCACTTGATCCTCCATTCTTATTTTCACTTGGTCCATCATTTTGTAGTGATATTCTAGAAGATTTAAAATCTTTAGAATAATCTACCTCAGCATCCGATATTTGAAGCCCCTTAGCACAGGAAATGTGTTCAGTCATGTTCTTATCAGTACATCCCAGAACAACACTCACATGAGGTACAGGTTTTTTGAGAATGGATAAAATTTGATGGACTGGCAAAGATAGAGAAGTCTTAATATTAGTTTATGATCAAAGACATGTAGCAAAGCATCATGACAAGAGCAGTCAAACAAACCGCGTAACCTAAAAGCTCAAGTTTGCAGGTGAGGATCCCAAGAATAGTTATCTATATATATATATAATCCGTTGGAAGGGGGCACTGTTCAAATAACACTGTTCCCCACATTTACCTTTCTACCCGACTCATGTCTTCCACCTGGAGAACAAAATGCCCATAAGCTACTGGCTTATCTATGTATAGAGACTTTATTGTTGTGCACCATTTTTAATATCGGAGCACAGAGCACTTGCCAGTTTTAACTCCTTTTGAACAGGATTGCTTAGTCACTACCATTATAGCCTCCCTTCTAAATTTTGACATCATTATTTACGGCAACAAACAACCATTATGGCCCCTCCGCTAAATTTTACACCTTTTATTTCCAGAAACAAAGAATGCAGAAAAGGCATGCAAAACTTAAAAGTTGTACAATAAGTAGCAGGTGCATGCAGTTACATTGACATTGCTTACCTCCAAACCACTAAATTTTGGTAGTATAGGCAGTGAAAAGAAGTTGCTAACACAGAAAAACCTTTTGCAGTAGAAAGACAACGTAATGTTATGAATTTGATGCCAAGAAAGAAATGGACGCACCATCTCGTAAAGATTTGTTATGGGGCGCAATTGTGCATATCTCGGTCCTTTCTGAAGCAGAGATGCTGCTTGAATCTGCATCTTCCCCTGAGCAGTGTTTTCCAAATCAAATTTCAGAATTTGTATGTCAAAATTATAAAATTAATAGGATAAATCAATTTCATGTGAAGAATCGAAACTTAAGACTAACAAAGAAGAGTGAGCTTCACAAAAGAACGATAAATAAGGCGCTACATCAACTAATCTACATCACAAAACGCCCATATTCATGCGAAGGCCTGACTGTAGCAGTATTTTTAACAAATTGAATTCTACCTATGCCGGAGATGTTAAATTTTAAAACTGCAACCGTCCTTAAGTATCCGCTATTTAAGGTATCTGAGGAAGTCGTATCAATTTCAGGAGGGTAGTTCAAAGCCTATTAATTATTAAAAGAGAATTTAGTCAAAAGCAACAGTAACAGTGATGTAGATAGCTAATTCTGCACCAAAATAACGTGTATCGAGGTCAGTGAACAGCATAAATAACCTAAATTTAGTAGAGCTACAAGTGACGTGTTCTTCCATGATTCCATCAGATAGGAAAAATCTCACATGTGATCATCATCAGACTTCATACGCATTGATCAGAGAAGATCTCTAACCAACAATAATTAAAAAGAAAAAAAAAAAGGCAATAGAATTGTGAAAACTGTGTTAAATACTCAATCAATAATAGCACATATAGGAGAATAAAAGAAATGTGACTATCCAATGCAAACTTACCTTGGGCCAGACAATTGTTGGCTTCAGAACAATTTTGACGTTCATGCATGGTTCCTTTTCTGCCAACAACATTGATAGTATTTTTTTCAGCACTCAGATCTGCAGAAACTTGATTTTCTCTTTCAGATTCTCCAATGTCAACCAGATGGGCATCAAATGCTACTGATTCATGAGATCTGATTATCTCATCTTTCTTGAGGAACCTACTATCTAAAAGGTTCCTGCTTGCATCATACAACATGATCTGAATGAAGACCACCAAAATGATGTTTTTGAGTAAATTATACCCTTAAAGGGACAAAAACAAATCGACAAAATTGCTTATATGGAAAATTTATCAACAAATGTATATGTATATGTAACAAATTTTGAATGGACTATTGTTACAGCTAGTTTTGCCAAACAGCAGCTATCCAGCCAAACGGTTGTCTATTTCGAAAGGCAACCTTTAACTAAGAACACTAGTTGCAAAAATTAGCTGCAACAACAATCCCAAGCAAAGCCTACATAAAGTATGTTCCAATATATGAACATATAATATAACCATAAGAAATTAGTAGTAATAGCCAGCGACACTAATGACATGCATGATCTACTGAAGCAAGTAACAAAATGATTGGCCTTAAAAGGAAAAGTAGCTATAAATGATATAAAACAACCTGCCTCCCTAATATTCCACCATCTGTAAGCCTCAAGAAACCATCATGATATTTCTTGGCCTTTTGAGTCATTTGTGACGTGTACAAGACCTGCCACCCTAACTTCAAACAGGAAACAGGTTAAGCAGAAGAAATTATCTAAAAGTCATGCAGACAGCAGACAGAACAGGAAAAAAAGTCCTATATGAACCACCTCAAGTACAAATACAGCAAAACATTAAAGGGAGATTCAAGATATAATAGACATAAACATATCTCAAATGAAAATTTCATGTCTTTGTATTTGAAAAACTTTACCTTGAATTAAATGGGTTGAATGTTTCTTCAATAAAAGGCGGTTAGTTGTGCACTGAATGTAACAAACCATAAGAAATCTGAATTTTCAATTTTCACTTGAAATGAAAAAAACACTATTACAATCCAAAATTAACCAACAATGTAGAAATGCCACAATTCCAAATCAATAATACTTGATTATATCCTTGACACAAACCAAAGTGAACATCCAAACAGCACCTTATCAATAAAAATTTTGCTCATTGCAGATGCCGTGCAGCCGTAGCAGATCAGACAACTAACCTGTTACTCCAGTGTTTACTGTGTCTGGACTGCTCTTTAAAGCTCCATATCTTTGCATTTCACTCCTTTTGAACTCTGAAATGTAAGCAACTAATACAATAATGCCAGGCTACAAACTCATATGCAAACAGTGTACCACCTTGATAGTGATATTAAAGAAAATATGAGAAAATTAAATAAATAGAACTAACCTCTGATAATTTTATGCGATGAGCTTAAATTATTCAGCCTTGTTCTGCTCGTCTCTATAGCATCATTGTTGTCTTCTAAGAGAGAGAAAAAAAAAAGGAGCAAGAAGGAAAACTTTGTCAAATCAACAGACGTATATACATACATAAAAGAACAGAATGCAAAATCACCACCAGAAGAAATAGGACTTCTGAACTTGCTTCGATGCATGAAAGTAGGCCTAGGCCTCTCGACAATTTTCTTCTCTCTTCTTTTCAAGTTTAAATCGGATTTTGGCATGCGATCGACATCGCCACCGCCCTCAGGATTCCCAACATCGACAAGATAGCAATTAAATGTCAATGTTTCACCAGAGTTAACAATTTCTTCTCCCTTCAATATCTTGCATTCCAATAGCTTATCGCAATCATCAAACAGCATCACCTATCACCAATTCCACCAACCAATCATCAATTAGATTACAGATTCGCCCTTCGGTTTTCATTCATTCAGAAGAAAATGAAAACCTAGCCACAGCTTAAAGATTAACAAAAATGAATTGTTATAAAATTATGAATAGAAAACAGAAAATTAACTGATTAAAAATGGAAATTACTTGATCAAAGATATACCTTGTTGGTTGAGATGTGAAGGTCTATGAAACCGTCTTGGTAGACTTTCCTCTTTTGCTTGATGTGCTTCGTGTATGTTACACTCCATCTCTTCTTCAAAATCTCCATTGCTGCTATTATGAAAAGAGACTGGCCTTTTTCAATTTGGAAAATTTTCAGGTGGCGGGAAAGAAAGGAAGATATCAAGACCTAAATAGCCAACATTTTCTTTTTTAAAAAATTTTTCAAGGAGATAATCAACACGGTGTCGTTTGAGTTATCTTTCTCCCTGCAGCCCAATACGACATCACGTTCTGTAGTTTAAGATAGATATGAAGGTTTTTTTTTTTTGAAATTATTCTATCAATTTTAAAAATTGAAATATTCGACGCTTTAAAATCCCTCTTCACTGGTGCGAGTTTGCGAAATCGAACACGGTTTATCATCTTCCTCCTCAGGTACGCTTCTGCTTCTGCAATTGTCGACTAATTTTGTAATACTGTGCTTCCATGCCTCTTCTTTAACATTTTTCAAGGTCTTGTTCGATTTTGTTCTTGACACTTGTCGATTTTCTGGAGCCGGATCCAGAGCACTCATCGGTTTTCACGCGTATCTTGAATTCCTTTAAATGTTAGGAATTTTCGGGCAGTTGATTTGAATTTCTTGTGCACGTTTTTGTTTTCTTTTTGAATTCCTCTTGATTTCAAATTGTGTTAGAAAAGTGTGAGTCTTGTGTTAAATGTTCTGTAAGTGTGATGAAATCATATTATTGGGGCTGCTTAGTTTGGGAACAAATTAATTGAAGTTGATTGACAATGATTCTTGCTGGTTAGGATGATTAATTGGTAGATTCAGATTGGATAACATTGGGCTCTGCAAGATTAGGCTTTGAACTTTTGGAGATAATATTTGAGATGCATAATAAATTAACCAGTCTCAATGGTGGATGCTTCAAAACAACCTTAAGCATTGAGTAAAGTTGAGCTAAAATGAAGCATCAACACCAATTTCTTGAACTTGAATATAGCTGGACTTGAATGAGAGAAAATTGTGAATTATATAATGTTTAGGTTGTTTTGCAACTTCTTTATCCTCTTCCACTCTACCCCATTAGAAGCCATGTTTCTCTCAGTTTTGAGTTTATACATACCTAAAGACTATTTGAGTGAAAAAAAATGCTATAGTTTTTTTTATGTATAATCTTGTATTCAAATAATGAAAAATGAGAAGGCATCTTCTACTAATGGATAATTATGAATCTGGCAAGAAAGTAGGCAACCTTTTTCCACGCACATTCAACCTATTTACCGTTTATGCCCAGCTTAAAAGTTTTTGTTTTTTCAGGAATATGTCATTTGAATCAAAATTTTCTTAAGAAATGCAATTTTTTTTAGCTGTCTTGTTTGTGAAAAGTTTTCAATCCTTATGCAGAAATATTTTTCATTTAACTATCATGATTTTTTACATTCTGGTACAGATCTAGGAGAGGACTCTATCTACATTATCTGATAGAAACTTATCAAAGAAGCGTTCCCGATGGAAATTCTTAAAAAATAAGAAATTAACAATAATAAGGCTATATTCCTCAGGCAAAAGAATACAGAAGAGAGGAAATGGAGGGAAATTGTGGTTATAGAAGGTTTGCACTATGTAGCAAAACTGAGGCAGGGAGGACAAAGTACTAAGTATAGACTGATTATTATCTGTCTATCTGGCCATTAAAAAAGGGAAAAAAAAAATCTACAAAACATTTTTTATTAGAAATCCTGCATCTTGCCAATCATTTTGATTTCTGTTCCTTTTCTTCCTGATAATTTCATTAATCAACTAGACCCTTGCCTATCAGACTTTCATTGGGCTTACAACTATAATACAAACAGCTACAGCCAACTGGTGCACTTTTAACTCAATCTCAGTGCTACTTGTGGCATCCTATGTTTTGAGGCACCTTCAGCCTGGTATGCAGAAACCATGGGAGATGGCAACACCACCTTGTCCAATAGAAGCATTATGACTAACAGCAACAACAGTGAAAAGCCTGAGTGGCTGCAACAGTACAATCTGATTGGCAAGATCGGTGAAGGCACTTATGGTCTTGTATTCCTGGCAAAAGTTAAGTCTGCTGCAAATCGTGGAAAATCAATTGCCATCAAGAAATTCAAGCAGTCCAAGGATGGAGATGGTGTCTCCCCTACTGCTATCCGTGAAATCATGCTGCTTCGGGAGATCTCACATGAAAACGTTGTGAAGCTTGTGAATGTACACATTAATCATGCTGATATGTCACTGTATTTGGCCTTTGACTATGCTGAGCATGATCTTTATGAAATCATAAGACACCACAGAGATAAGGGTTCACATAGTATTAATCCATATACAGTAAAGTCATTGTTGTGGCAGCTGCTTAATGGACTGAACTATCTCCACAGTAATTGGATCATACATCGAGATTTAAAGCCGTCAAATATCCTGGTTATGGGTGACGGAGATGAACATGGGGTTGTGAAAATTGCTGATTTTGGACTTGCAAGAATATATCAAGCTCCCTTGAAGCCGTTATTTGACAATGGTGTTGTGGTGACCATTTGGTATCGTGCACCTGAATTGCTTCTTGGAGCAAAGCACTACACAAGTGCTGTTGATATGTGGGCTGTGGGATGCATTTTTGCTGAACTTTTGACTTTGAAGCCACTTTTTCAAGGGGCAGAAGCCAAATCCATACAAAATCCTTTCCAGCTTGATCAACTTGACAAGATATTTAAGGTCTTAGGCCATCCTACGCTCGAGAAGTGGCCAACCTTGGCGCATCTTCCACATTGGCAATCGGATCAACAGCGTATCCAAGGGCACAAATATGAGAATACAGGACTACATAATGTTGTTCATCTCCCTATAAAAAGTGCTCCATATGATCTTCTTTCTAAAATGCTTGAATATGACCCTCGAAAGCGGATAACTGCTGCACAAGCTCTCGAGCATGAATATTTTAGGATTGAACCTCTACCAGGGCGGAATGCCCTGGTGCCCTCCCAACCTGGAGAGAAAGTGATCAACTATCATCCTCGTCCAGTCGACACAAATACAGATTTTGAAGGAACAACTAGTCTTCAGCCTCCACAGTCAGTATCATCTGGAAATGCAGTTTCTGGAGGCATGGCAGGTGCTCATGGAGTGAACAGATCTGCTCCCAGACCAATGCCTATGGGCATGCAGAGAATGCAACCTCAGGCAATGGCTGCTTATAATATGGCATCTCAAGCAGGGATGAGTGGTGGGATTAATCCAGCAGGGATACCAATGCCACGAGGTGTTCCTGCCCAGCATCTGCGAAGGAAAGAACCACCAGGAATGGGGACCGGATATCCTCCACAGCAGAAACCCAGGCGCCAATAAGCAAATGACACTTGATTTAGACTGTCATTTAACTTCAGTTGGAGCACATCCTTGTCCTTTTATAAGAATTCTTTCAAGGGCTTCCAAGGAACCAAGGCCAAACCCAACACAAGAACACTTTTCGGTAATGGCCATGCATGGGATTGGTGATCAGCTGTTGTATTTGGGAATATGGTGCTAGAAAATTGTTTTATTTGAAATGATTCTAGATGATGTTGGACTTAAAGGAATGTTATGTCTTTTCCTTTGAAGGGGAAGCATTTTATGAACTTAAAATATGTGGCGAAAGCTGCTTGATGCTCTTGAAGCAGAATATACATATCGCTCTTTGCTCCCCTATCGTTTGCAATGAAGGTCATGAATTTGCAGTGTCTAAAATTGAAGATATAGTCGAGGATTTTTTGGAACTTGCAGATTAATTTTAGTTCCTGTTAGGTTAATTTGAGCATATAGTGCAGCCAAATTCCCCAATGTGCACTTAATGATTCTCGGTTATGAAAGCAGTATTTTACCTGCTGATGAGTTTTGGACATGTCACGTAAATATACAGTGGTAAAGTGTGTTGCATTTTTAAAATATTGGTTAAAGGTGTAAATTAGTCTCTAAATTATATTCTGCGAGTTACCTTTTTAACTTTAATTTAGTACAAATAAATTCTCAAACTTTAAATTCAGTGCAATTAAATCATTTTACCTATTAAATTCTTTAAACCATAATAGTGAGCCAATTTAGTATGATGAGAAGTAATTGTTCCATAGAGTTAGTTAAATGGCTAATTTGTACTGAATTTAAAGTTCGAGTATTTATTTATACTGTGTTAAAGTTGAGAGATAACTCGCTCCATATTTACATCTTTGGCCTAAAATATTAAGTGACAAAATGAATAAAAACAAAATATAAAAATCAATTTGGACTAAAAATCAATTAAATGGACAAATAAATAAAAATAGACAATTGCATATATAGTTTGGCGTATCTTATAACTAATTGTTAAAAGTAGTGTTTTTCTTATATATGATGACAAATTATTGATACAATTCATATAAACCAAAGTATGAACCAAAAATTTTCATACAGAAGTTTAATTAAATACGAAATTGAATAAGCCTTGCCCGCAAGATAAGTTGGCAGAAACAGCAACTTGCAATGGAGATGGATGACGGGTGAACCGCTTTCGATAATCAATTATAAAAATGGGTTAGCTCCCAAAAGTATTGGAACAAGAACCGAACCAAACTTGTTAATTTGACTATTGTTTTCTTTAATTATTGAAATGTTTCCTTTTTCTATATTTTTTTTAATAATAGCATGATATTAATTTATAATAAAGAAATCAATATAAATTTATAATTAAAAATAAAATGACTTATCAACTAATATTTCGGATTTGACAAATTTTTTTAAAAATAATAATTATAAAAACTATAAAAATTTAGCGAGCATAAAAAAAACATCATTATTGTTGTCATCATTTTCAATAGTTTTTGTTCAAGTATTTTATATATCTAATAGATTATGAACTTTATTGATTAAAAAATAAAGTTATATCACAAATAAAAAACTTAAAAAGTTCTCAATTCTGTATTTAGATAATACTTCATTTATTAATTTAGTGTAGATAAATTAATGTGGATTAGATAACAATATGGATATGATGGACGATCCATAATTATTATATTAAGTGAGTTAAGTCTCTATTATTACTGACTCATTTATCTCCTATATAAAGTTTACTAACTCATTTATCTCCTGTATAAAATGGAAATAGGATAAAGAAATTAAGAGGTTTTAAAAATTTCATCATTTTGAATCAGAAAACGAGATGAGCTCGAAGTTTCCTTCGTAACTTCCGGAACTTCTTCGTAGTGTCTTCGAGATAAGTTCTTAGTACAAACTCATTTGAATCGTTTTTTTCATGATGAAATCAGTCAAATCAGGTTTTCTTCTTTCTCTATACTCAATTAAACTATGTTTTTGTATTTTAAGTTTCATGTTTTAGACCCTGAGAGGAGATATCCAGTTTATTTTACATAAATCTTTCCATCAAGTGGTATCATAACCTAATTATATGTTCTTAGAATCAAATCTATATTTTTCTCATAAAATTAAGGAAAAAAATTGAGTTTAATTGAAGTTTTGAGTGATTTTTTATTTGGTTTTCACATGCTTGATTTCCTTAATTTTATTGATTTTCTGGTGTTTTTGTCAATATTAAGATTATATGTTTTAGCATGTTGATATAAAGTGAAAAATTGTTGGAAATTGGGGATTTTTGGAGTGAAATTGGTTTAGGGTTCATTCGGAGGAAAAATTGCAGAAAAAAACGCAGAATCTGGCTTGGGGAAGACACTGCACGCGTATTTAGCACACATGGGCATGCTCTGGGGATTGTGTCTAGCGTGTGCAATATAAGCGCCAGAGGTGTGCTTGGGCGCATCACTAGGTGGCGCACCTATCTGCCACTTTCCGTATTTTTTTATGTTTTTGCCCCTAAAGTTTCTGGTTTTTTCAATTAGATCTCTAATCAATTATTTTTCACTCCCTAAGGCCAATTTTTACCTAAATTCATCCTAAATTAGTTTAGAAAATTCTAAATTAATTATAAAAACCATATTTGGGAAAAAAATGTGACATTTTTAGAGATAAATTGTTATCTCATAATTTTTTAATTTATGCATAGTGCATAAAATTGTCACATCTAGTAAAATAATTTTTTCTCGAATAAAATTGACAATGTAATTAATTAAATTTTTGGAAAATAATTTTTCAAGACATCTAGCCCTATGTCTATAAGGATTGAAAAATTATTGTTAAAGTTATTTTCAAGACAATAAATAAAGTGTATCCTGATATAAGAATTTCTTTTAAAATAAGTTAAAATATTGTCATCAAAACGGCCTTTTTAGCTGAAATTTTAAGAAATATCTGGTCTTATATATTTTAGGAATATTTCGGATTTAATTTATAATTATTTAGCCCAAAGATGTTTATTATAAATTAAATTTGGAGATGAATAATATAAGACATATGATTAGAAATGAACTGATATAAGTGATTTATACACCCAAAGGTGGTAAATTTACAAATATTTGGTAAATTCCTAGATCATGCTTGTATTTAAAAAATTTACTATTGCATGTTATATTTTCTGCCCAAAGGTGTTTATATAATGATGTGTTGGAATTCTTTGGATTAATACTCGTTTGTGGCTTTGAGTATTATTATTATCTTGAACTAAAAATTACATTGTTGATTTTTTCAGTCACTTTCTCGGTCAACAATAATACTGTGACCATATAGATATTAACTGGCTCTAATTTCAAGACATTGAAGAGAGATATAGAATTAGCTATAGAGTTGGCAGATATTGATCTTGTCATGACTACTCCTAAGCCAGCTGATTTAACTACTAAAAGTACTGATGTGGAAACAGAATTGCATTCAACCTAGTATAAAATGAACTACATATGCTATTTGACTATTAAAAGGTCAATTCCAGAGCATTTATTGAATGGTTTGCCAGAGACTCATATAGCAAAATAGTTTTTGACTATTGTATCTCAGCGTTATCAGGTATCTATCAATGCTGAGATTGGTACCTTTTTGAAGCAACTATACTCTATGAAATATAATGGAGTAGGAGGTGTTATGGAGTACATTCTTATGATGGTCCATATACAAAATAAACTTAAAAGCCTGGACATTGTTCTCCTTGATGCTTGTATTGTGCATCAAGCTCTCAATACTCCACCACCAAAGTTTGGGACATTAGTCACTACTTACAACTCAAGGGAGGATCCATGGACAATCAATGTTTTCATTCTATTTGTGTAGTTGAGGAAGAAAAGCTAAAAGCGGGACAGTCTAGTACAGTGCTTCTTGTATATGGCTCTCAATGGAAAGGCAATAAGAAAGGTAAGACCTATGCTTCTAGTTCTGTTCAGAGTCATGATAAAGAGTCTTCCAGATCTAGTGTTGTAAGTGGTAATAAAGTTATTATGAACAAGGAATTTAAATGTTTCTTTTACAAAAGAAAAGGTCATAAGAAAACGGATTGTCTTAGATATAAAGTTTAGTTAGAAAAGCATGGGCTTACAGGTAACTCTTTTGGTTTTGTTGTTTGTGAATTCAATTTAGCTATTGCCATATTTATTTCTTAGTGGCTTGATAGTGGAGTAACTAAGCATGTTGCTTTTACATTGCAGGGGTTCATAAACATGAGGAAGCCAAATAAGGAGGAGTTATTGCTCACTGTTGGCAACATTGCAACAATGGAAGTACTTTTTGTTGGAAGTGTCACTTTGAATCTAAACACTGGTTTTGAACTCTTTTTGTCTAATGTTTTATACATATTATCTTTTAGATGTAACTTGATATCAGTTTTAGAACTAGACAAAATAGGCTATGCTTTTGTATTTAAGGAAAGAGATGTAAATACAACTCTTAATTCAAAAGTAGTTGGCCGTTGTTTTTGTCATATAATCTGTATCAAGTTGGTTTGAGTTCAAATAAAATTTACTCCACATCTTGTAATATTGAAATGTTGCTAAAAGACCCCTAATAAAGGAAAAGTCTTTCATGTTATGGCATAAAAGGCTTGGCCACATTTCTAGGGAGAGGGTAGAAAGGTTAATAAAGGATGATATCCTGTCTGCAATTGACTTCAGTGGCCTAGAAACTTGTGTTGATTGTTGTAGGGGTAACTAACCAAAATTAAGAAAAATGAATCTATTTAAAGTTCAGATCTCTTAGAGATAATCCATACAGATATATGTGGACCTTATTCACTCACAATATGCAATAACAAATATTTTATAACATTCATTGATGATTTTTTCCGATAATGGATATCTGTATTTGATTAAAGAAAAGTCTGAATTTCTTGAATAATTTAAGATTTTTAAGTCTGAGATCGAGAAATAGCAAGAAAAATCTATCAAGATTGTTAAATCTGATAAAGGTAGAGTATTATGGCAAATATGGTGTAACATGGCAATTAAAGAGCCATTTTGCCAAATACTTGGAAGACTGTGGAATAGTGGCTCACTTCACTATGCTGGACAGTCATGAACAGAATGATATGGCTGAAAGGCGGAATCACACCTTGAATGAAATGGTAAAAAACATAATGTCAAGATCTAATCTTCCAGACTTTTTATGGAGTGAGGCTATTAGAACGACAATATATATCCTTAATAAAGTCTCCAGCAAGTATGTGGCCAGTATGTCGTTTGAGTTGTGGACTAATAGGAAACCTAGCATGAGTCACCTCCGAGTTTGGGGTTGTCCTTTAGAAGTACGTCTTTATAATCCTATTGAAGGTAAATTGCAATCTAGATCTATTCGTTGCTATTTTATAGAATATCCAGATCATTCTAAAGGCTACAAGTTTTATTGTAGTGAAGGTGGTTTATAGAATTGTGGAATTATAGACAGTTAAATTTTTAGAATTTGATGTAGCTGATAGGAGTGATCACTCTAAGATCAATAGACAGGAACATCAGGATAAGGAAATGAATATTCCTATATCCTAGCAATCCACAATGTTGGATTATACACATATGATTAATCTAGTACGGGAGGAGCTTATATAGTTGTATGAGGCTTCTTCATCACATGATGCAATTGCACAGTTACTTCTTAGGAGGTCAATCAAGGATAGAAAATCTACTATTTCTCCTTATTATGTGGTCTATTTAGGTGAGAGTGAGTATGACATTGGTCATATTACAAATCCTTCATCTTTTAAGAAAGCTATTTCTAGTCCCTATTTTGATATGCGGCAGATAGCAATGAGAGAGAAAATGCAATTTATGGATTAAAATGGTTTGTGAGAGCTTGTTTAATTACCTAAATGTTGTAGACCTATTAGTTGCAAATGGCTCTATAAGACCAAGAAAGATTCTAAAGGAAATATAGAGAGATTTAAAACCATATTAGTTGCCAAAGAATTTACACAAAGAGGAGAAAATGATTATAATGAAACATTTTCTCCTGTATCCTCGAAGGATACATTCAGTGTTCTCATGGCGCTAATAGCTTATTATGATTTAGAGCTACATTAGATAGATGTTAAAACCATATTCCTAAATGGAGAATTGAATAAAGAGGTCTATATGGAACAACCTGAAGGTTTTTAGGAAGATGGTAAAGACCATCTTGTGTGTAGACTTAAAAAGTCTATTTATGGTTTAAAACAGGCTTCCCGACAGTGGTACCTAAAATTTGATGATGTAATCACCTCTTTGAATTTTATTGAAAGTAAAGTTGATAAATGCATATATCTCAAGATCAGTGGGAGCAAATATATCTTTCTATTATTGTATGTTGATATTTTGCTTACATGTAATGATTTAGAAATACTGTATGAGGTAAAACAGTTGTTGTCTAAACATTTTGATATAAAAGATCTTGGAGAATCATCTTTTGTTCTTGGAATTGAAATCCATGGGAACATATCTCAAAACCTTTTAGGTCTCTCTCAGAATGCATACATTGAGCAGATATTAAAGAGATTCAATATGTATGATTGTAAGTCTTGGGATGTACCAATTGCTAAAGTTGATAAATTGAGTCCGACATAGTCTCCTAAGAATGAGGTTGAGAAAGAATCAATGAAACAAGTGTCATATGCTAGTGCAGTAGGAAGCTTGATGTATGCTCAAGTGTGTACTAGACCAGACATTGCATTTGTAGTTGGTATTCTAGATAGATATCAATCTAATCCTAGAATGGACCATTAGACTGTGGCTAAAGAGTTTTGAGATACCTTAAGGGGACTAAAGATTACATCTTAATATATAGAAAGGTTGAATATCTTGAGCTAACTAGCTATACGGATTTGGATTTTGCTAGTTGCTCATATGATATAAAATCCATATCAAGGTATATTTTTATACTAGCTAGCGGACCTGTATCTTGGAAAAGTGTTAAACAGTTTTTAGTTTCATCTTCCACAATGCAGGCTTAGTTAATAGCATATTATGGTGCAGCCATATAGACTGTTTGGCTATAAAATCTCATTGTAGAAATGTCAATCATTGATTCCATTGGCAGACCTATAAAGTTATATTATGATAATTTACCGACTGTGTTGTTTGCGAATAACAATAAGAATATCACAAGGTCTAAGCATATGAAAGTCAAGTATTTGACATTGAAATAGCTAGTAAAGAAGGGTGACATTGAGATAAAGCATATTGATACAAATAATATAATAGTTGATTCGTTTACTAAGGGATTTCGACCTAATATTTTTTAAGAAACATATTTTTTGTATAGGTCTAAAGTCATCTAGTGATACCTTGGATTAGTGTGAGACTTTTATATTGCTCATGTATTTTTATTTGTACCTTATGTATTAGTGTAATGTACATTATGTTATTAAATTGATGATCATCAATACAGTTGTATATATTTTCATTGGAAAATATTTATTTGCATATTTTCGTTGGAAAATGTTTAAGGGCATATTTTCATTAGAAAATATTAGATGTGTATTTTCATGGGAAAATATATAAAGTTGTATCTTCATTGGAAGATATTTTGTTTATATTATATCTCATATATATTGAAAGATCCCATATATATTGAAGGCTTAAGATTTGTGTCATCTTAAGCAAAGACTGAGACAATTAAAGTTTATAATTTTAGTTGTATATCTTATGACACATAAAATATCTCAAAATATAAAGTTTTTAAGACATATGCATACTTCATTTGAAGTATAAGAGATTTCTTATACATACATGTGTTGCACAAAAAATAAGAAATCAATGATTGACAAAAAAATCAACACATAAAGTTTTAATTATAAAGTTGGTATTGACTACTATTGCCACATTATCACACTGTGTTCATGATTGGTAGGATTATTGGTATATGTTAATCTGGAAGGTGTCATATTCTTGAATAATATGGTTTCTGCCATGATCATTCCAATGATTTTATTGAATCGAGTGGTGAGAAGTCGTTTATAATAAATTTTCAATTAATTAGCCCAAGTGGGAGAATGTTAGATATTCTATATATCTAATAAGTTGTGGACTTTATTAATTGAAAAATAAAGTTATATTACAAATAAGGAACCTCAAGAATCTAATTAATTCTTTATTTAGACAAGGCTTTATTTGTTAATGTAATGTGAATAAATTAATATGGGTCGGATAATAATATGGGTGTGATGGACAGCCCATAATTATTATATTAAGTGGGTTAAGTTTCTCTTGTTACTGACTTCTTCTTCTTCTATATAAAGTGGAAATAAGATAAAGAAATTAAGAGATTTTAAGAATTTCATCATTCTGAATCAGGAAACGAGAGAAGTTCTTAGAGTAAACTTATCTGGATTGTTCTCGTCACATTGAAATCTTCCAAATCAGGTTCTCTTCTTCCTATATATTCAATTAAACTCTGTTTTTGTATTCTAAATTCCATATTTTGGATCCTATAAGGAGAGATCCAGTTTATTTTGCAGGAATCTCTCCATCACAACTTGCCAAATAATTCTTCAATTAATTTTTTTTAATACACTCATATATTTCGATTTCTATTTGTCTAAGACAAATGTATTCTTCTTTTATATATATATATATATATATATATATATATATATATATATATATATATATATATATATATATATATATATATATATATCAAATTACATATATTTTTAGTTAGCTACTTAAAATTACATATTAAGACTAATCTTATTCATATTATATGGGATATCAAAGCACTTTCTCATAAGATTTAAGATAACTGTATATCCAAATTTCAAATTCAAGATTTCTAATTAAGTTGAAAAATACTTATATAATCTCTTCCATACCGAGTACAAATATATTCTTCTGTAACCCATTATTGATCGCAAACTTCACATCATTCATTTAGGGTGATTAAAGGTGCTAATGGATTATGAATCGAGTCTCAATTGTACAAGTAAATAATAGTATTAAAATTCATAATAAATAACTAAATAAACCGAATGAAACTATTATCACTTGTAAAATTTGTAAAAAGTTTCGCAATATTTGTAAAAATTTAATATTTTTATGGTGTGTATTATAGATGACTACTTTCTATTATATAATTAATGATTTATTATGTCTTTCTAATGGAAATTTTTTTTTTAAAGAAAATCATGTTAAACTATAATACTGTATTAGAAATTTCAAAATCAATATTAAAATTCGTCTATTGATCTGAGTGTAACTCTTCAAATAGCACTGCCAGCTTACCAGAATTATTATTATTTTTTTTTAATCTCAGAAATAATGTTTAATAATATGGGTTGGCCCCAAATTATTGGAATATATATGACATCATCATATATGCCAAAACGGCTATTAACATTAATCGGTTAATTTTATTAATTCGATTAAGAATTTATACACACAAAATTGAGTTTGATTTCTAAATTTTTATTTTGGCTGCTCAGTTTTTTTAATAAAATTTGATTTTCTTTTCATAAACCATCAACTCAATTTTTTCGTTTGTCATACTTTATTTATTTTAAACAAGTCGTCACGCACTTAAATAGAGTTACATTATTTATATTAAGTCCTAACATTTTTATTTTATTATTTTTAAGTCTAATATTGCTTGATAGAAATATGTTTTTTTTGTTTTTTTGAAAATATTAACAATTGTCTAATGAACTCTGTTACCATTTATCGGTAAAATGCATAGGTCACCAATAGGGATTGACTTTCTATTTATTGTTGTTGTTTTTTGCTAAAGTTTTTCATAGTGTTATGTATGACGTGGTCAAGCACTTTCAAAGGAAAAAAAAATATATAGAAAAAATCAATAAAGAAAAATAGGTAATGTCAATTGTCAAATATTTATTTTGCATATTTCTAATTTTTATTACCGATATGTTTTGGTTTTGGATTGCTTATATACATATATTTGTCTTTTCTTCTTTTTTATCTTGTTGTCCAAAATTTTAGTTGGTAACAATAGTTTGAAGGTGGGTGTGAATGGAGGCAGATGATTGGATAAACATGAATCAGAACCAATTCTTGATTTCTTTGATTATTATTATTATTATTATTATTATTATGTGCTACATAATACTTAACCTGTTGCTTTCCTTATTTTAATTATCTGTTCTTTTAATATTACATATTACGTATTTATGTTATTTTAAAAAAGAAAAAGAAAAAAGCTTATGTCCACACAACATAGTATATAGAACAAGCATATAATATAATCTTTCGCATAACTAAGTAATTGATTTTTGTTATAAAATTAGACAATAAAAATTATATATGACGAAAATAATAAGAAAGTATGAAAAAATAGAGAGAAATTTTTTTTATTACATTATAATTTCATTCTTTGCCTCTTTATAGGCAAAAATTGAAAGGTAAAAGCAGACAGTCAATATTGATTTCAATTTTAGTAGTAGTCATTTTTTACAAAATGGTGGTGGACCCCTTTTAGTGGGTCCCACAAATACTATTTTTTATATGTAAAAAGTTTAGAGAGATCATGATAGATATCTAATTATCTAATTAATCCAATATTCTCACAACACTATCCCTTAGATGTTTATTATATAGAATATATCTTGTTAAAACCTTACTCAGAAAAACTTTGTGGGAAATACTTTAGTAAAGAAAGAAGAGTACATTATTCATGTAAAAATTTGCGTCATAATGCTGCCTCATTAAAAATATTGTCAGGAAAATCTAATTGGATAAAACCTAGGCTAAGGGAAAAAGAGTACAGTGTAAAAATCTCTCCATTATAAAAACATGTTTTTTAACAAAGATCTCTTAGTAAGCGCATGCTAATTTTGTTCACCAACTTTTCAAATGTTGTTGTAGTGAGTGTTTTTGCAAACAAATATATCAAATTATCAATATATCAAATTTAATAAACATCCAAAACTCCTTGCTTTTGAAGCTCATGTGTGAAAAATAATTTTGGTAAAATGTACTTAGTTCTATCTCTATTTCTATTAATGTATCATCTTTTGAGTTGTATAATACATACAACATTATATTCATATAATACTGTTGGACTTCTTTTTATCAAATGAGATATCGCATATTTCTTTAATATGTTGGATCATAGATCTCAACCACATGCATTATCTACTAGTTTCGTGATATTTGGGCATAATTAGATGACATAGCAATTAAAGTTTGCTTAGTAGAACGCCAAGATATAGCAGTGCCACCATATGTAAATAAGTAACCGGTTTGTGATCAAGATTTATATGGATCAGACAAATATTCAACACCTGCATATCCAATTAATTCTGATTTCGAGTCTTATAGATAAAATAAACTCATATCTAATGTACCACGTAAATAACGAAATATTTGTTTTATACCATTACAATATCTTCGAGTTAATGAGAAACTATATCTTGTTAGCAAACTAACAGAAAATGTTATATCAGGTCTTGTACAATTAGCAAGATACATTAATGTTCCAATAGCACTAAGATATGGTACTTTTGGATCAAATATTTTTTCACCATCTTCTCCATGACGAAAATGGTCATTTTTCACATACAAGTATCTAACAATAATGGAGAACCCATTGGATGAGATTTATCCATATTAAAATGTTTCGATATCTTTTCAACATAAGTTGATTGATGAATAAAAATTCTTCCAAATAAATGCTCGATCTGTAGGCTGAGACAAAATTTTGTTTATCCCAAATCTTTCATTTCAAATTCATTTGTTAAACAATTTACTATTTTTGTCAACTCTTCAGAAGTTCCAATGATGTTTAAATCATCAACATAAATCGCAATTATAGCAAAAACTATAATTTGTTTTCTTAATAAAGACACATGGATAAATTTGATTGTTAGAATATTTTTTCTTTAAAAGATATTCACTAAGTCGGTTATATAACATTCGTCTAGATTGTTTTAATTCATATAAGAATTTTTATTGCTTAATTGAATACATTTCTCGAGATTTTGAGTCACATGCTTCAGACTTTTATGTAAATATCATTATCAAGTGATCTATATAAATAAGTTGTAATGACATTCATAAGTCGCATACGAAGTCCTTCTAAATTTGCCAATCTAATTAAAAATCTAAATGTAAATACATCCACAACTATGGAATAAGTTTTTTCATAATCAATATCAGGTATTAATGAGAACTCTTGTGCTACAAGTCATACTTTGTATCTCATAATTTTATTTTTCTCATTATATTTATACACAAAAACTCATTTATAGCCTATCAGCTTAATATTTTTAGGTGTGAAAACAATGGCCCAAAGACTTGACATTTTTCTAATGAGTTTAATTCTGCTTGGATTGCGTCTTTTCATTTTGGCCAATCATTTTGTTGTCGATATTCATTAACAGACTTAGTTTCACTATCTTCACTTTCTTTTGCAATATCAATTGCTACTGCATATGCAAACATATTGTTGACAATAGTTTCATTTCGGTTCCATCTCTTACTTAAAGTAATATAGTTGATTGAGATCTCATTATTTTCATAATTTTCAGGTAACTGAACCTCTTCTAGGGTTATTTGTTCATCTATATCTTTTGGTATAGGTAGGGGTATCATAACGGATTAGTGTGTCATGTTGATCCACTCAGATGACACGATTAGGGTCAACACAAATACGACCTATTTATTAAACAGGTTGACACAAACACGATACGAAAATTAAATAGGTCACATGAACACGATATGTTTAACCTTTAGGTCGTATTTGAGTCATAAAATCCAACACAAATATGACACAATTTATGTTTTTTTGGGTCATATGACATGACACAACACGATTCGACATGACACGATTATGCTGTTTGGGTCATTTGATATGATACGATACAATCTACACGATACGATTATGGTTTTTAGATCATTTGACACGACACGATACAATTATATCTTTTTGGGTCATTTAACACGATATAACACTACTCACATGACACGAAAATGATATTTAAATATTATTTTTTTATAAGATAACACTATTACCCTTGATATTTTAGTAAATTTATACGTGTTGTAAACGGGTTGGGTTGGAGCATCCTGAGTACGAAACGAAAAAAATTAAACTGGTTGTAACGGGTTCGTGTGTCAACCTGTGACACGATACGATTTGAGCTGTGTCATAAACAAGTCGACCGATTTATGACACGAACCCGTATAAGCTCAATACTAACCCGCTAATTTTACTTGTTTCGCATGTTGGGTTCACGTGTCATGACCCATTTTGACACCCCTAGGTATAGGCTCTCCAGGAGCATCAATATTTTTCAAATTGTCACTTTGTTTATCTTGTTTCCTTTTCTTTCTAGAATTTTTATCCTTGGAACCGGGTGGCCTACCACGCTTCTGGCGTGTCATGGACTCATTTGCTATAATATTAACATGTTATCCTACTGGGATATCAATTCTAATTGGAGCATTCTTTTGGAGATCATAAAATGCATCTGACAATTGATTTGCTATACTTTGCAAATGAATGATCATTTGGACTTCTAATTCACATTATTTTGTATAAAGATCAAGATGATTTAATGATGGCTCATACCAAATAGTTTATTTCTCTAATTGCTTATTTTCTCCCACTAATTTTACGTATTTCACATGTCGGGTTCACGTGTCATGACCCATTTTGACACCCCTAGGTATAGGCTCTCCATGAACATCAATATTTTTCAAATTGTCACTTTGTTTATCTTGTTTTCTTTTCTTTCTGGGATTTTTATCCTTGGAATCGGGTGGCCTACCACGCTTCTGGCGTGTCATGAACTCATTTGCTATAATATTAACATGTTGTCTTACTGGGACACCAATTCTAATTGGAGCGTTCTTTTGGGATCACAAAATGCATCTGACAATTGGTTTGCTATATTTTGCAAATGAATGATCCTTTAGACTTCTAATTTACATTGTTTTGTATAAGGATCAAGATGATTTAATGATGGCTCATACCAAATAGTTTGTTTCTCTAATTGCTTGTTTTCTCCCCTTAATTTAGGAAATAGAGCCTCATTAAAATGACAATCATTGAATCTCGCAGTAAAAACATTCCCAGTTAATGGTTCAATATATTTAATTATAGAGGGGGATTCATATCCAATGTATATTCTCAATCTCCTATGAGATCCCATTTTTGTGCGATGTGAGGGGTTAATTGGGACATAAACAACACATCTAAAAATTATCAAATAGGAAATATTTGGCTTTTGGCCAGAGACCAACTGTAATACTAAAAATTCATGATAACTAGTTGGTCTGATGCATATAAGAGTTGCTACATGTAAAATTACATATTCCCAAGCAATAATTGGGAGGTTTGTTTTCATAAGCAATGATTTGGCTATTAATTGGAAACGTTTAATAAACGATTCTGCTAGACCATTTTGAGTATGAACATGAGCTATATGATGTTTTGCAATTATTCCAATTGACATGCAATAATCATTAAATGCCTATATGTAAATTCACCAGCATTATCAAGACGAATTGTTTTAATAGCATATTCTGAAAATTGTGATTTTAATTGAATTATTTGAGCAACTAATTTAGCAAATGTCAGATTTCAAGTTGATAATAAACATATATGTGACCATCTTGTTGATGCATCTATTAACACCATAAAATATTTAAATGGTCCACATGGTGGATGAATAGGTCCACAAATATCACCTTGTATTAGTTCCAAAAATTAGGTGATTTATTTTGCTTGATGAATGCCTAATAATTAACTTTTCTTAAGAGCGAGCCGAATAATTTTTTTAATGGATGGCCATATGAACTCTCAATAATTTTCGAATCATGATTGATCTAGGATGATCTAATCGATCATGTCAAATAAGAAAAATATTTGAGTTAGTAAACTTCTGGTTTACTACCACATTTGTTTCAATTGTATACATATGTGTATAATATAAGCCGGAAGAGAAAATATATAATTTCTCCAACACACATTTCTTATCCATTACGAGTGTTGTAATATAGAAATATTCAATATTTTTCACATTTGTAGTCTCGATATGATATCTATTTTGGTGAATATCTTTAAAACTTAAATTTATGCGAGATTTTGGGGAGAGTAATGTATTTTTAATAAAGAAATATGTACCTCCAAGTAGTAATATATTTACTTTTCCAGAGCCTTCAGTTATTCTTTTACTATCAGATATTGCATTAACATGAGTTTCTCTCTTTGTTAGGTGAGAAAAATATTTATTATTTTTTAATATAGTGTGTGTGGTTGCATTATCTATAAGACATAAATTTGCATCATTTGCTTTTAATTCTACTAATGATTAAGTAGAATCCATAATATCATCATAAAAAAATATTTATAAGAAACAAAGTAATAATTCAATTAAATTCAATCCAAAAATATACAAATATACAAATTACTAACACTTTAAACTAGTATTTAATTAAAAGGAAAACAAAAATTAAACTGAGGAGCACATAATATATATATATATATATATATATTTTATTTGGCATTTATATTGTCATCACTGATCAAATGATCAATTTTTCCTTTAGCATTCTCAAAAAAATCTGATACATCTAAATGTGTGAAATCATCAAAGTCATCACCAAAATCATCATATTTTTCCGCCAAATTTGCTTCCATATTTTTGCCTTTTTTCTTTAAGGACTATTGATAGAAATCAATAAGATATTTGGGTGTACGACAAATACAGGATCAGTGTTCTTTCATACCACATTGATAGCATTGATTTTCTGAATTTTACTTTGATCTATTATTCTCTTCACGATTCTTCCACTTCTGGTGGAAAAGATGCATTATTATTTTTACCACCACGATTGCTTTTATTATGATTTCGACCATAAATATTTTTCCGCCCTCTTCCTCGTCTATGCCTAATATTATTATATATTATCTCATTCACTTCAAGGAATGAAGTATAACTAGTTGGACAAATTTCATAGTTTTTTAGTAGGAGCTCATTATTTTGCTCAGCAAACAAGAAGACATGAAACTAATTCATAATATTTTTTAAAACTTTTTTTTTCTCGATATTGTTGCTGTAAAAGCATATTCGAGACATGAAAAGTAGTAAATGTCTTTTCTAACATATCATGATCAGTAATATTTTCTCCATATAATTTCAATTTAGAGCTAATTCTGAAAACTATAGAATTATATTCACTTACAAATTTGAAATCTTACAATCGTAAATGCATCCATTCATAATGAGCTTTTGGAATAATAACCAATTTATGATTGTCATATCTTTCTTTCAAATTTTTCCAAAGAACTAATGGATCTTTAACTGTTAAATATTCAAGTTTCAGTCTTTCATGAAAATGATGACGAAGAAAAATCATCGCATTGGAGCGATTTTGTTGGAATTCTTGATTTTCTTCTTTGATTGTGTTTCCAAGACCCATAGCTTCCAAATGTATTTATGCATATAGTATCCATGACAAATAATTATTGCTAGTGATATCGAGTGCCACAAATTCGAGTTTTGTCAAATTTGACATTGTCTATATAAAATAAATAATATATTAATTAGAAACTATCTTATAAATACTTATAGCTAATATGTTTAGTTCTTCAGGAACATAAAAATATAAATTCTTTAGTAGATTGAGATACTAAATTTCTGGATGCTTAATTTTTCAGTAACTTAGGGTCATATTCTTCAAGAATCTATACATTAGTTATTTATTTTATTAGTTCTTCATGAACTAAAATTAAAACTAGTTCTTTAGAAACTAGATTTTATAATGCAAGTTTTTCAAGAACTACATATAACAATAGTTATTTAGGAACTAAAATCAATAATAAAAAAATATTACCTTAGCAAAACAAAATATTCATAATATAAAATAAAGAGCTAAATAATCAAAAACTAATTATATGATATTATTATTTAAAAGTAAACATATGTTTAATTATATTTGAAAACCATTTTTAAGATCAAAATAATCTTTTATCAGTGATTATAATTAACAAGAAATTGACAAAATCAAGATAAAAATAATCAAATTAACTTATCAAAATTATACCATGATCCAAAAACTAGTTGAATAAAACACCAATATTACCTTGAGATAATAACAAAATTTTTGTACTACTAGAAAAAGATAAAACACATACACAAATATGCAATTGAAATTAAAACTTAAGATTTCATATTTCACAATTCGTGTTGATAACATATTATAAAATTAGACAATATAAACTATATATGACGAAAATAATAAGAAAGTATGAAGAAAAATAGAGGGAAAAATTTATTTTTTTATTACATTATAACTTCATTAATTGCCTTTTTATAGGCAAAAATTGAAAGACAAAAGCAAACTATCGATATTGATTTCAATTTTGATAGCAGCCATTTTTGACAAAATGGTGGTGAGTCCCTTTCAGTGGTCTGACCAATACTATTTTTTAGATATAAAAAGTTTAGAAAAATTATAATAGACATCCAATTATCTAATTAATCTAATATTCTCACAACAATTCTTATGTGTTATTATATCATAAATATTTTATAATTTTTATATTTATTTTCTTTCCATTATAAACTGTAAACAAATAAAAAATAAAGAAAGCTCAATGCATATGTTCCAATGATAAAGAGACTTGCCCTTTCTCTAAAAGGTCTTAAGTTCGGGATCTTCTATAAATAAAAAACAATAAAGAAAAAACTATGCAGGAAAGCAAGTTGTCCATCATCTCTAGATATATGAATTGTTGAAAAATCTCTCTCGTCTATAGACATGTGGAATCCTTTGTAGATATTTGTTCAAACATTTTTTGGAATATTTAGATTCCTTCTACCACTATATTTATTTCTTTTCCATGTCGTCATAATTCTCCAAACGCAACCCAACTTTTGTTTCAATATTAAAAAATAAATAATAATCACTTATTATTAATTTAATTCATGACTAATTATATAAACAATTTCTCTATTTCACTCTTTATATAAATTTAGGGAGTCTTACGTATTCTAACAGTCTTTCTATCTTCCTCTTTATCTCTAAAATTCACTCTCTTTTCTCAAATTTAAGAGTCATTTGGAGATTCTAAATATTATTTTATTATTTATTTTTTCCATCTTTTGTTGTTTTCTCTCTCTTTTATTTTTTTTGTCTCTTATTCTATCTCTTCATTTTTTTAACTAGTTTTATTAATAAAAATTTAAAATAGAAAATAAAATAAGAAGCATTATTGAATTGTATATAATTTTTAAAATAAAGTAAAATAGAAAGTGAATTTTTTATAAGCGAGATTTGAAGAATTGTTGGGAATGCTATAACTTGGCGACTCGAAAGAAGACGAAAATGAATACTAATAAATGGAAATTGCAAGGTTTGTGGATTTTATTATAATAATATTTCTTAAATAAGTGATTTAAACCTTATTTCAAACTGAAAACTTTTTTTATTGTTCTTTTGTATACAACTTGTAGAACTTGTATATGGATTAAAATTCATCACTTTTGTCATGACTAATTTATATAATAGGTGTGTCAAATTGAGCTAATTCCTAATGGATCATTATTACTATTATTATTATTTGCATTGGTGGAAATTGGTCTAACTTTTTCAAACATTATATGTATAATGTGAAATATATAGTTTTCTATATGGTTTATACTATTATTTTGATCAACTATAAGTTAAGACTGTTATCAAGCCGAGCCGAATATTGAAGAGTTTGGATTTAGTTCGTTTAAATTTGTTATAGATTCGAGCTCAGCAGGAGCTCGATTCGAGTTTTAATATTTGAGTTCAAACTCGATTCGTTTCAAAATTAGTAAACTCGCGAGCGGTTTGAACTCGGCTTGTAAATAACTCGTTTATTATATTTAGCGAATTTAACTCAAGTTCAACTCATTAATTAATAATAACAAAAGTTTCAATTCGGCTCATTAATTAATAATGATAAAAGTTCAAATTTGAGCTCGAGAATAAAACATTATATAAACGAGTTTTAAATAAACACGTGCACGAACTCTTAAAATGAATACATATATGAATTAACGAATCTAACAATATTAAGTTGGAGAATTTCGAACGAACTTTCTTTTCAAATCAAAACTAAATAGTTGATTCATCTACAGCCTACCATGCGTTTCTTTTGTGGTATATTTCATTAATTCCAACACCCAAAAAGGGTTGAAAAATCGAAACCAATCAGAATGGATAATGACCCTATAAAATCATAACCACAAAAGCATCTATATATATGCAAAACGCAAGTGCAAACAAACACGTACATGCAATTGGGAAACAAGTGGGACTATTGGGTCTGTCAATATGTACAACCCACAAGAGGTAGTTGTAAAATTTAATTATTATTGATTAATTTGATCAAATTAATTAGTTGAAACATTACTTTATTTAGATCGATATTAATTTGTTTACACTAAGACATGAAGTGTCGCTGAGGGAGGTGGTAACTGTGTGATTGTAGCCTGTAGGGAAAAGAAAAGCAGAACGCAGTTAAATCCGGTAATGTATAGTTAATTCAAACTGAATTAGTCAGTTCTATGAACTTATAGAGACCGGTTAGTAATACACCGAAAAATTAATCCAAGAAGATGCAACGTCGAAATGCTTCACCCAGTAGTTATTGGTCTGTCGCAAATCAACTATTCTGTATAGTTACGTGCCCATATAACATTTTTATACACTACAAAATTAATAATAATAATAATAATAATAATGTTTAGTTAGAAAAACATAAATAATTAATTTGAAGAAGTATAAATGAGGAGAAACATATAAATAAAATAATTATGCTATTTTGCTGAGCAGAACATTCAAAATGATTTGACCGTTGAAGAGGAAAATACTACCAAAATATGTCACAACATCAAAAAGTCAAAACCACTCTTAATCAAACTAACTTAGGTCTCGACCGGGACTCATTCAAGGCCAAGAAGATCCAAGTTCCTAGCAGTGGCATCATTGGGCAAGTTCCGACCGGGACAATTGAATAAAAACTAGCTGTTAAGGTTTTTAGTCAACCAGAAGCTGCCACGTATCAAAATTGGGTATTTTCCGATTGAAAAATCATGATTCCAGACCAGGACATTTCTCTCTGTAGATTGCATTAAATGCACTTGTAAGAGAACGTTTGAAAGAGTTATGACACCACTTTGTAACGACTAATTGGTAGATAATCAGTATAAATATGTTACCAAAAGGCCATTTGAGGATATCAAACAACTTAACAAGTGCTAAAACTATTACAATTTATTTTCTCAATCTTTTCATTAATTGTTTTATGTAAGGGTTCAAGTGTTAATCTTAAAACACTTGGATTGTCTTGTAATTGGGTAGTGTAAGCCAAATTATAAAGAATTGGTTGTTATCTGAGCCACAAAAATACAAGGGAAATTAGGGTTGAGCGTTAGCCTTGATAAAACACCTAGTTGGGAGTGAGCTAGCTAAAAACTCCAAAATTGTAATCTAAGTGATTAGATTAGTGAATACTCAATCTAAGTTGGGGAGAGGAGTAGGGTTAGTTAACAGCCGAACCTCTATAAAATTTGTATATCAATTTTCTCTAACTCCTTCTACTACTTTGTGAGTACAAAATTTTTAACTTCCCACCAATTCATCCCCCCCCCCTCCGGTGATTGTTTGGATAACAATTGGTATTAAAGCAAGTTCTAAAAGTCAAGCTTAATCAACTCTAGCAAAGATCAACAATGGCACAAGAATTTTTCCAAAGTCTCAAACCTTATTTTGATAGGTCAAACTATGCCCATTGGAAGTTTATAATGGAGGCATATTTGGATTGTGAAGGCATTGGTGTGTGGGATAGTGTTTGCAAAGAATGGACACCGCCAACAAGGAAGAATACTAAAGGAGAGGATGAACCTCTCCCAAGAGATGAGTGGATTGAACCACATAGAAGAGCAAACAGCAAAAACAAGAAGGCCATGGCCATCCTAGCTAGCTCTCTCTCTCTTGAAGAGTGTGGAAGAGTCCAACATTGTCCAACCACCTACAATATATGGAGGACTTTGGAGAACTATCATGAAGGAACAAAGCAAGTTCGTTCTAGGAATATTTAACTCCTAATGAACGAATATGAACTCTTCAAGATGAAGCCAAATGAGACCATCACAGATATGAAAAACCGCCTACTCTCCATTATCAACAATATAAAGAAATATGGAAGACACACAAGTCTTGAATATGTAAATAACAAAATCTTGAGAAGTCCTCCAATGAAAGACTATGGATCAAAAGTTACGGGTATAGAAAAAGCCAATGAGGATTTGAGCACCATTCCTACTGATGTGCTCATTGGCAAGCTTCTAACACATGAAATGGCTTTCATGAGAGAAAAAGAGCTTGAAGGAGAAATAGAGAAGAATAAACCTCTTACTCTCAAGGCAAGCACCACTTCCTCAAATGCTCGAGACTTAGACCTCATTAGTGATGATGGGGTGAGTGAAGAAGAGAAGAAGGGTCAAAAGAATGATAGTCAACAAATATGAGACTATCAAAAACTACAAGCAAAGAGCTTCAAAATTCAAAGACTCCTCATCCAATTTTAACAAAAATAAAGAGGAGATGAAATGCTATGAATGTTGGAAGAAAGGCCACATTAAATTTGAATGTCCTAGGCTCAAGAAGTACAAGGGCAAGTCTCATAAGAATGGAGGGGACAAGGGCTATAAAGCTACATGGGATGATCCTACATCAAGTGATGATGAGGAGAGCCAAGAAGATGTAGCCAACTTATGTTTCATGGTCTTAGAGGATAACTCCAATGAGGTAAGATTCACTTCTTCTTCTTTTACCATAAATGATGTTGATGATGATGATGATCTTATTGAGGTTATGAGTTTAGAATTATAAAGATATAAAAGGGAAACTGATTTTCATAAGAAAAATAGCTCCAAGCTTAAGGCAAGCACCACCTCCTCAAAGGCTCTAGATTTAGACCTTATTAGTGATGTTGGGGTGAGTGAAGAAGAGGATGAGGAGATAGCCATGCTATCTAGAAGGGTCAAAAGAATGATAGTCAACAAATATGGGACTATAAAAAACTATAAGCAAAGAGCTCCAAAATTCAAAGGCTCCTCATCCAACTTCAACAAAAACAAAGAGGAAATGAAGTGCTATGAATGTGGGAAGAAAGGCCATATTAAATCTGAATGTCCTAGGCTTAAGAAGTATAAGGACAAGTCTTACAAGGATGGAAGGGACAAGGGCCATAAAGCTACATGGAATGATCTTACATCAAGTGATGATGAGGAGAGCCAAGAAGATGTAGCCAACTTATGCTTCATGGCCTTGGAGGACAACTCTAATAAGGTAACATCCACTTCTTTTTCTTTTACCTTAAATGATGATGATCTTATTGAGGTCATGAGCTTAGAATTAGAAAGATATAAAAGGAAAAGTGATTTTCATAAGAAAAATAGCTCCAAGCTTAAGGATGACTTATCCAACCTTCGAAATATTATAGAAGAGCTAAAAACCTCTAATGCTTCTCTCAAGAAGTCATTAGATGAACTTTCATCAAAACCCTCAACTACCTCTTTAATTAAAGAAAATAACACCTTGAAAAATAAAGTTGAGGAATTAAGACTTTCTATTTCTAAATTTCATAAAGGGAAGGAAAGTTTGGATACTCTCATTGTATCACAAAGACCTCTCCTAGTAAGACATAGCTTAGGCTTTAATGGAGCATCATCTTCATCTAAAACTATCTTTGTAAAAGCTTCAACACCACAAATCTCCTCAATTGAGGTAGGGGCTTCTAAGACCAAAAGTAAATCACACACTAAAGTTATTATTCAAAAGGAAAGTAGTAAAGGCTTACATGGCTTAAGAGGGAAACCTCAAAAGGCCAGCCATGTATTCTTGTATAAGAGGTATGCTCCTAGAAAGACACCCACTAGGTATGATTGTGTTTGTTATTGCACCTCTTTATATATTTCTAATAAGAAAGTTATAAGGCCAAAACCCCATGTTAAGTGGCAAGAAACCTTTAAAAAGAAGCAATGTCACTATTGCATGAAGTTTGGGCACATAAACATTCGTTGTTTTATAAGGAAATCCTATTAGAATTCCTTAAAAGCTAACCTCCAAGGACCTAAGGTTGTTTGGGTACCTAAAAGACAAACTTGAATTTATGTTTCATAGGTATGCCTTAAATTCGCAAGCAATGAAAATGTTTACCTCTTGGATAGTGGATGCTTAAGGCACATGAATGGAAACAAAAGCCTTTTTACTAGTCTCAAACATATTAATGGAGGTAAGGTTACCTTTGGGAACAATGCTAAGGGTAAGGTAATTGGCATTGGTTCCATAGGATTGAATGATATTTCAATTATTGATGATGTAATATTTGTTAATGGTCTAAAGCACAATCTATTAAGTGTGAGTCAATTATGTGACAAGGGAAACAAAGTCACCTTTAGCTCCAATGAATGTTTGGTGATCTCTTTATATGGTCAAGAAATAATCAAAGGAGAAAGAGATGGCAATACTTACATAATTGACTTACATAAGTTATCTAATGTTTCCTCTAGTTATCTTGTGTTTATTAGTGAAGAATCTTGGCTATGGCATAGAAAACTTAGACACGCAAGCATGGATTTAATTCAAAGTCTTAGCAAAGATAAAATAGTAGATGGACTGCCAAAAGTCAAATATTTGAAGGACAAAACTTGTGAGCCATGTCAAAGAGGCAAGCAACACAAATCATCCTTCAAAATCAAAAATTGTGTAAGCACATCTAGACCTCTTCAACTATTGCATCTAGATTTATTTGGACCTAGTAGAGTTGTAAGCTTGGGTGAAAAATACTATGCATTTGTTATTATTGATGTTTATTCTAGACTCACTTGGGTAATTTTCTTAGCTCATAAAAGTGATACTTTTGAAAATTTCAAGTATTTTACCAAAAAAGTTCAAAATGAGAAGGGATATTGTACCTCTAAAATTAGAAGTGATCATGGCAAAGAATTCGAAAATGAAATTTTTGAAAATTATTATTTGGAAAATGGTATTTCTCATGATTTTTCAACACCAATAATTCCTCAACAAAGTGGAGTAGTTGAGAGGAAAAATAGAACATTGGTAGAAATGGCTAGAACAATGCTTAATGAATATGGTCTACTAACTTATTTTTGGGCAGAAGCCACTAATAAGGCATGCTATATTGTAAATCATGTTTTTAAAAGACCAGATTTGAATAAAACTTTATGAGCTTTGGAATGGAAGAAAACCCAAGATTTCATATCTTAGAGTATTTGGTTGCAAATGCTTCATATTAAATACCAAGGACAATCTTGGAAAGTTTGCCTCAAAGTTAGATGAAAGCATATTTCTTGGCTATTCCACCTCTAGCAAAGCCTATAGAGTATTTAATAAAAGAACATTAGTTGTTGAATAGTCTATGCATGTTAATTTTGATGAATCGTATACACTTGATATTGGAAAAGGTATTTCTTTGAATGATGTTGTAAACTCTATGGAAAAACTTAACATTGATCAAGGAGAACAAGAAATAACCCCAAAGAAGAATGACCTTGATGAAAAGCAACTACAAGTAGAGGAACAATCCCAAGCTCAAGAGCGAGAGACCAATGAGCTACCAAGGGAGTGGAGATATGCAAGAAACCACCCAAAGGAGCAAATCATTGGTGATCCCTCAAAAGGTGTAAGTACTCGTTCAAAATTCCTTGATTCTAATCTTGCTTATGTATCTTAAATTGAGCCAAAGTCAATTAGTAAGGCTTTGGATGATGAAAGTTGGGTGATTGCTATACAAGAGGAACTCAATCAATTTGAGAGAAATAAAGTTTGGGCCTTGGTTCCAAGACCTAGTGACTACCCAATCATTAGTAATAAGTGGGTCTATAGGAACAAATTGGATGAGGATGGTAACATCATAAGAAACAAGGCTAGATTAGTTGCCAAAGGATACAACCAAGAGGAAGGCATTGATTATGATGAAACATTTGCCCCTGTAGTAAGATTAGAAGCTATACGTATTTTGTTAGCATATGCATGCCACATGCACTTTAAGCTTTTTCAAATAGATGTAAAAAGTGCCTTTTTAAATGGTTTTATACCAAAAGAAGTATATGTTGAATAGCCTCCCGGTTTTGAAAATCATGTTTTTCCAAATCATATCTATAAATTAACTAAGGCTTTATACGGATTAAAGCAAGCCCTTAGAGCATGGTATGAAAGACTAAGTGTTTTTCTATTAAAAAATGGATTTTCAAAAGGACAAGTTGACACAACACTTTTTATCAAAAAATATAAGCATGACACTCTCATTGTTCAAATTTATATTGATGATATCATCTTTGGATCTACTAATGAGAATCTTTACCAAGAATTTGCTAAGTATATGACTAGAAAATTTGAAATGAGCATGATGGGAGATCTCAAGTTCCTAGGACTTCAAATTAAGCAAGGCAAAGATGGCATCTTCATCAACCAATCCAAGTACACCAAGGAATTGATCAATAAATTTAGGATAGATGGATGTAAGAATGCCAAGACTCTAATGAGTATATCAACAAAATTGGACAAAGATGATAAGGGTAAAGCTATTGATGAAAAACTTTATAGAGGTATGATCAGTTCACTTCTTTATTTAACTGCATCTAGACCCAACATTATGTATAGTGTATACTTATGTGCAAGATTTCAATCATGTCCTAAAGAATCACACTTGAATACGGTAAAAAGAATTTTAAAATATCTTCATGGCACTATCCACCTAGGACTATAGTATCCTAGAAATTCTTCATTTCATATTATTGGTTTCTCAGATGTTGATTACGCCGACAGTCTATTAGATAGAAAAAGTACGTCCGAAATGTGCCACTTTATTAGAGAGTGTTTGGTTTCTTAGCATAACAAGAAACAAGTTTCGGTAGCCTTGTCCACTGCCAAAACTGAATATGTGGCTGCTGGTTGTTGTTGCACTCAAGTCCTTTGGATGAAGCAACAACTAAAGGATTATGGTCATGACATTGACCACATTCTGATTAAGTGTGATAACACAAGTGTCATAAACCTCTCTAAAAATTCTATTCAACACTCTAAAAGTAAGCACATTGACATTAGACATCATTTCTTAAGAGATTATGCTCAAAACCATAATGTAGTGTTAGATTTTATTGACACAGAAAATCAACTCGCAGATATATTTACCAAGCCCCTAAATGATGAAAGGTTTTGTTTTATAAAAAGAGAGCTTGGTATGCTTGGTGAGAGCACTTTGATTTAAGAAAACTTAAAACCTTGTTTTTGCATACAATTTGTTGTCTATGTATGTTCTTTACTTATTTGATGTGAATTCTGAATTTTAGGGATAGTAAACTTTTTTTTTCTCCTAAGAATTCTCGGAGACCCCATAACTCCCGCTCAGGAAATAATTTTCCCGCTCAGGATATTTTGCCTCCCCTTGCGACTTCTTAGTCATCAATTTGACTGTTGTAATTTCTATTCTCTCGCTCGGGAAGCCTCACTTTCTGGTCGGGACATTTAAATTTTATTTGACTATTGCACCTTTTCTAAAGTACACGCTCAGGAAGCCTCCTATCCCCCTCAGGACTCGTTCAAAATTTATTTTTTTTTCCGACCATTAGAGGGTTCTTGGTCGGGAATCCCTTTGTCTCGATCGGTACTTACTCGATGACAGCCTTTTTGTAACTGCCACCAATCAAATTCTTCTACCATTTAATCCCCTCAAACAGTAACATACCCCTTCAACCCCTATAAATACCTCATTATTCTCCTTTTTCTCCTCACAATTGCATCAATACTCTTCATCTCTTCCAAATTTTTTCCAAAAATCTCCAAATTCTCTCCACACTCACCCTCTCTAAATGGCACCTCCAAATCAAAAGCCTCCAAAGGTGAAAGGTTGGCTACTTCCACCCAATTATTCTCCTTTCAAGATATCTTTAATGCCTTCTCCAAGGAGGAAAAGAAAAAATATGCCAATATAAACTCCAAAAAGTTCATTTCAAATAGAATTCTCAATGTTGATGATCTTGACAAGTTGGGTGTCAAAGATGAAGTTTTAGGCACTCTTGAACAGATGAGGTGGACCACATTTATCATGCCTTTAGAAGATGGTCATGATGAATTCACCATTGAGTTCCTTTCCACTCTCCAAGTTATCAAGGATGCCAAACACCCTCTTGGCTACTATAGGCTCCAATTTCGTCTCTTTAGCCAACCATAAGAGATGACAAAGCATCAACTTACTGATGCCTTTGGGTTCAAAAAAGAGGGCCTCATCAACACACAAGCCATGCATCTCTCTCCTCTTGATGTATGGAAAGAAATTTCTCTTGAATCTAGGCTTGACAAGAGATCAAATGCCAAGCATATTAAGACCCTCTCTCACTTCATCCTCCATAGAATCATCACCTTCACCATCAATGCAAGGAGTGAAAGCAATGAGAAAGTCACCCATGAAGACCTTCTATACCTCTGTGCCATCACCCATGAAGACCTTATCTACCTCTATGCTATGGTTTACAATCGGCCTACGAACACGGCCTATCTTCTTATTGATAAATTTCAGTCTATGGCCTCCACCACCAAAGACACAATTTCACTCCATCCTAAATCACCTTTCTTGCAAGGCATCTTTAACTACTGACAACTTAAAATTGTGCACTTCTCACTTTCTCTCGCTCTCAATATAAAAGCTTCTTGGATATCTAATATCTCCTAAATTGTTAGACAATTGGAAGACCATCCAAGGATGTTAACTCCTTTTTCTATGCCTTTAGGGAACATGGTGCCCAAAAAGCCACTCAAGAAGCACAAGGACAAGGGCAAGACTTTCAATAGGAGGAGAAGGCCTAAGTGCACAAGAGATGCCACCTCCACCACCACCACCACCACTACCACCTCAACCACAATAACTCACTTTGCAAAGTCTTTATGACTTTCAAATTCAATCCTTCACCACTTTGAAGGATATGATGCAATATCTCCACCTTAATATTCAAAGCATGCAAGGGCAACTCAATTTGAATGTAAGTACCCATAGCTTTGAACAAGCCCCACCATTTGAAGGGGAGTAAGGTGAAAAGGAAGAAGAAGATGGTAGAGATAAAGAGAAGGGTAATGATGAAGAAGGAGATAATTAGATTAGAATTTGTCTCTTACATTTTCTTTTTGTCTATCCATGATTGTGTACTTTATTTGCTTCATTAATAAAATTGTCTTTGTTTTCTTTATATCTTCTAAATATCTCATTCTTTTTTAGATTGACAAAGGGGGAGAAGCAATACCTAAGCAAAAATTTAAAATTTAAACTTTTCCAATTATGCATTAAGGTTGACTTTTTGACTTTTGCTATTTAATATGTTTTACATCTTCAAATGATATGAAACTTTGAATACATATTACTTAATGTGTCAATTTGATATTTTTGCCTAGTTTGATTGTCAAAATAAAAAAGGAAGAGATTGTTAACTGTAGGGTAATTGCTCTCTATTTTGATCTTGACAATCAAATTAATTATTACTAATGTCTTTGTTAAGTGTTGTTTTGATAGTATTCAAAGTTTCAACACATTTGGTTATGGTTTCCTCATTGAACAACTCAAGCATTTCCTGGAGACGTGTAACTTCGACCGGGACACAAGTACAGACGGGGAGGTGATATGTCCAGACTGGAAAAATGTTTGTCTCAAAGTATTTCAAAGTTCCAGTAGCAAAAGCAGACCGGAATAGGGCATGTCCCGACCGAGACATGTATTTTTCTGATAGGGATAAATATGTCCTGAACGGGACTGTAGTACAGACCAAGCAAATTAAGTGTCCAGACCGGAAAACTCTACAGATTGATGATCCAAAAGTTCCAGTAGCAAAAGCAGACCGGAACATAGTATGTCCCGATCGAGACACTTAGTTTCCTGACCGAAAATGATTGCAGTCTGAGCGGGACATTCAAAATGATATGACCGTTGAAGAGAAAAATACCACCAAAATGTGTCACATCATCAGAAAGTTAAAAACACTCTTAGTCAAACTAACTTAGGTCCCAACTGGGAATAGTGGTCCCAACCGCTCATTCAAGGCCAAGAAGATCCAAGTTCCTGGCAGTGACATCATCGGGCAAGTCTCGACCTGGACACGTGGAGTCCCGACCAAGACAATTGAATAAAAACTAGTCATTGAGGTTTTCAATCAACCAGAAGCTGTCACGTATCAAAACTGTGTATTTTCCGACCGAAAAATCTTGGTTCCCAATCGAGACACTTATCTTTGCAGATTGCATTAAATGCACTTGTAAGAGAACGTTAGAAAGAGTTATGTCACCACTTTGTAACGGCTAATTGGTAGGTAATCAGTATAAATACCTTACCAAAAGGCCATTTAAGGAGATCCAATAACTTAACAAGTGCCAAAACTATTGCAATTTATTTTCTCAATCTTTTCATTAATTGTTTTGTGTAA
>CATIWF010073000.1:0-17668 GCA_949630135.1 Balakata baccata
CACTTCTCAAAACTTTGATTTTTCTATTGAGTTGATTTTCAACCTCAATTTTATAGAGTTTAAATTTCTCTATAGCCTCATCTTTGCTCTTAAGCAAATACACATAACAATATTTTATGCAATCATCCACAAATGTGATAAAATATTTGTTTCCACCTCTTATTTGAACAAATTTTAAATCACATATATCACTGTGGATTAAATCAAGTGGTCCACTTTCTCTTTCAATATTTTGAAAAGATGATCTAGTTAGTTTTGCCTCAATACAAATTTCACATTTATGTTTTATATCAATGTGGAAATTAGGTATGTGGTCCAAGTTAATTAACATTCTCAAGGTATTATAATTAATATATCCTAGTCGACCATGCCATAAACTAGAAGACTCAATCAAATAAGCAGCAGAGGTACTTTCATTATTAGTTTTAATAACAATTACATTGAGCTTAAAAAGCCCATCAATTGCATACCCTCTTCCCACATACATTCCACCCTTGGACAAAACAACTTTGTCTGATTCAAAAGCCATTTTGAACCCATGCTTGTTCAACAATAAACCTAACACCAAATTCTTACGAATATTAGGCACATACAAAACATTGTTTAGAGTCGGCTTCTTACTAGAAGTCATCTTTAGCACCACTTGTCCTTCACCAAGAACTTCAAAAGTGGTAGAATTGCCCATAAACAATTTTTTCTCACTCTTGGGCTTGAAGGTAGAGAACATCTTAAGATTTGAGCATATGTGCCTTGTGGCACCGGTGCCAATCCACCATTCTTTTGGGTTAGACCCAATCATGTTCATTTTTGATATCACAGCAGCAAGATTAATATCAGAAACTTCTTTAGGAGCTTACAATCAGAAGCCTTGTGACCCATCTTATCACAATTAAAGCATTTGCCTAGGAATTTCTTTTTAGAAACTCCACCTTTGGGACCCGTTTTAGGCTCCTTGAATTTATTCTTTTTGGTATTTTGCCTGTGTTCAACAATATTTACCTTAGCCTCAGAATAATTCAACTCCCTCTTTTTTGAGCCTCTATTGTCTTCTTCAATTCGAAGTCTAACAATTAGCTCCTCAATATTCATTTCCTTTCACTTGTGTTTAAGGTAATTTTTGAAATTCTTCCAGTCAGGGGGTAATTTTTCAATCATGGCAACCACTTGGAAGGTTTCACTCAAGTTCATTCCTTCAAGATGAATATCATGAAGTATAACTTGAAGCTCTTGAACTTGACTTACCACAGTCTTGGAATCCACCATTTTATAGTCTAGGAAACGTCCCACTATAAATTTCTTGGCTCCGGCATCCTCATACTTATATTTCCGGTCCAACGATTCCCACAACTGTTTTGCAGTCTTGATTCCACTATACACATTGTATAATGAATAATGTAGCCCATTCATGATATAATTCCTACACAAGAAGTCGGAATGATGCCAACTGTCATAGGTCATCCTTGTTTGGACATCTTGCTCATCCTCTTTAAGAGTAGGAGTGTCCTCAACCAAGAATATTGCAAGATTCAAGGTAGTTAGGTAAAATAACATTTTCTACAACCACCTCTTGAAATTCAATCCATTGAATTTTTCTGGTTTCTCTCTATGGTTCATAGGTACCGTTATAAGCACAACCGAAGAGACAACCCGAGCAACAGAAAATGATGACTGGGATCCATCCTAAACATTGGTAGCAGCTACCGTGTTCTCCGTTTCTTTGAAACAACAAACAAATTATATTAATTCCAAGAATTAATCAATCTGAATAAAGAATTAACAAACGAAAATTTGTTTTAAGATTGTTAGGAGAACAACAATAATAGGAGAAAATTGTTAATTCAATATTAAAAAATAATAGAAATAGAAAACTATATGAGACATGTGTTCCAAACAGTTTCCTTAAAACAAATTCGTCTCCTACACCGGTGTTTAGGATAACTGGCGTTTGTTTTCCAAGATACAACAGATTTCAAGTAGTTGTTGAACACACAATACCTACTTACAGCAAACTATGAACTTGGCACACTCTCTACCACTTGAGAAGAAGAAAAAGAAAGAATGAGACTCTTCAACAAGAACCAAAGTCAACTCTCAAAAACTATTATTTTTTCAAGCCAAAACCACCTATTTATACTAGATGGAGGAGACATGGGATTAATTGTGATTAATTGCCTTTAAAGGCTACCCTTAATGTCTTTGTAACTCTCAAATAATAGTGAAATTAATCTTTGAAATATCAGAAATTGAAATTCCAAAAGACAATAAGCTCAAAAGATCATTTTGGAACACAATCCACACGGGCGTGTGGATCCACACAGGAGTGTGGATTTGCCTTGAACGCATTGCAGGCACAACGACACGGGCATATGGATCCACATGGGCGTGTTAGTGGCCTAGCCGTGTGGATCTACTCGGGAGTATAGAATCCACACGACCGTATGGATCCACACGGGCGTGGCAGACTGCTGGCCATGTAGATTAACACATGTGTGTTGCCAAATTTTCCAGAAATAAAAAAAATATTCGTAAAATTGGGCTTGTTCAGGACCATGAGATTTTAGGCCGATATTCATGTACACAGGTCATACACCCACACATTAGCCTATCCCGGACCATGGATTTGCACCCCCCCTGCGCCTGAGCGCGCGAGAAAAAACCTTTTATTCTACTTTTCTTACCTATGTAAGAATGCATCTCTATTTATAAATACAAGTTCAACTTCAATTTTTTAGTGATGTGAGACAAACTCCCACACATTCACTTTTCACTTTTAATTTTCTTACCAAGAAGCTTACTCTGAACTTCAATTTCTATTCACAAATTTTCCATTTTGAGCATATGAATACAGTAATTCATAGTCCTCATGTCAAGGAACATATATCCGGATTTTTCTTCCAAACCTGAGTTGTGGGATCCACCCGAATTATCCTCTCAAAATGGCTCATAATCAAAATTTTTCCAACAAGAACAAAACCAAGTGTAACAGCTACGCCATCTAAGAGACACCCTTAGGAGGCAATGTTTCTTGTAGTTAATGACGTTAGACATAAAGAGTCAATGTTTCATGTTTTTGTCAATGTTAGCTTAGTAAATTAGCAGGAATCAGCCACCGTTGATCAGTTGTACATAATGTAACTTTACTTTCTTTGGTTATCAATGAGAATTACAATTCATTCTCTAAACCTCAATAAATTTTGCTAATTTTTCATATGCACAGTTTGGTTAAGGAAATCAAGAGAATATTAAAATAAAATTGTGTACAAATAATAGGGCATGGTTAGAAATGAACCACGAGGCCAATGGCTATACTATTTAAGACTTTTAGTTGACAATATTTATATATAATAATAAATATGAAACATATATCAGAAAATAAATATAAATATAAATGGCAGTATTTAATCATCATAGTCATAGAGCTCTATCTTTTTTATATCACTTATATCTGATGACAGAAAGGTTATTATTATTATTATTATTATTATTATTATTATTATTATTATTATTATTATTGTCCAGTTTTTCACAAGAATGTATGGTGGAGAATATGGAATACCCCAGTTAGTATTTTAGGTACAGCCCCATACAATACAGAATGATTCTCATTCCTCCCGTCAATCGCAACCATTTGATGATCATTTGGGTCCCAATTTTGTTTCTCTATTTTTCCAAAATAAAGCCAAACAACAATTAAAAAAAATTCATTCTACCTAGCCTGTCATAAAAATTAATATTTTATTATTTTTAATTTATTTCCCCCCGACAACTAAAAAGAGGACAGTGGCAGAATTTAACCTAAAAAGAAAAATTCAAAGCAATTTAATGAATAAAATGATCCCATCAGGCTGGATATTGCTGTAATACTTAATCTAATCTGGGTCTACTGATTTGATGGTTGGCATCTTATCTGTTCATAATCTATTTCTAATGCTTCATTTATATAATAAAAAATAGTTTGAGATTTAATGGAACTTTTAGACATTGTTTGAAAATTGAAAGAATTATTGACTGCAGTCTGCTAAATTATGTTCTTATTGTCCATGTCCTCCACTACTACAATTGAAGATGCTGAAATAGACAAACTCATATTCAGGGAATTTGAATCAATTTACCGAGCATGTTTTCTTTATTTTGTAAACAAAATAAATTTTAAAATAAAGAATGTTTTCGGCAATCAATATCTCTTTAGTTTTCAACAATCAAATGACATATTTGGAAAATTTTCAATTAAAAGTCATCAGTTAAATTGTCTAACTATTAAGAGTTCGGGAAGCTTCATTTTGTACTTCTCCCTATAATGAATAATTTTATTTTACTATATATATGCACTTTATAAGTTCGTCATATTATGAATATTATAATTAATATGGGATTTTCTTCAGTACCAATAATCTTAATTCAAATAAAGCATTGTCACACTCTAAACTCTGGGGTATCTAATCTTATTAATTAAAGCATATACTTGGACATCCATGTCAACAATAAATAGTTTGAATTTTCTAGCTAGAATATAATTTTCAAGAATGTAACTCTTAGAAATCCTAAAATTCTAGAATGCGTCTCTTATGCTATCTTTTGGAAGTTCTAAATTTATCTAAAGTTCATTTGAATGTCTCTTAGTATAACATATTAATTATAGGTATTTCTAGAATTATCCTTATGTACCTATAAATTCATCCTTTCTACAAGCTATTTGAAATAAGAAAGAAAAAGTTCTCCTCCAATACACTCTTCCTCCAAAAATTCTTACTAAAAGTTATTCTTCCTATAACAAAGTAGTATCAGAATCTGATTAGCAATTAATCCTAAATAATATTAGAGTAAGGTTGATGATTGTAGAATGTGACAAGAAACGAGAGTCCATGTTGGCTAGTATGAAATGCATCTCCATTAAAAAGCTATTTACATGTATTGGAATCCCTAGGTTTGAAAAAAAAAAACCAAAAAAGGATCCACTAAGAGAGTATGTGTGATCTCCAGGTTTGTTGAAAAGAGAACCTATTGAGAATGTCTGAGTCATGGGAAAGATTCCACACAAAAAAAAAAGATGAAAGAAGTCTTCAAAAAAATGGTGACATTCAAAAGAAAGCCTTTGAAAATGTTTTTTAATAGCTAGAAAATAGAAAGAAATAGAGAATGACATGCCTATAGTTGTAACAATTTTATATAATTGTAAAAAAATTACTAGAAAAGTTGGAATTGTTACTTGCAATTTATGAATGTAAAAAAAGTGGTCGAGATCATCAGTCAATTTTTGTGGCAAAGATTAGATTTGAGGACATGAATGTAAAATATGCACAAGGTGAAGTCAACGCATATACAAAGAAGGATGATCAGAATGAAGTTGGTTTATGTGTGATAAGACATTTGAAGTGTGTTTATAATATGATCATTTAAGATGTAAATCAACATGACTTATATGAAGTGAAAAAATAATTTGGAAGACTTGAATAAAACTTATAAGGATCTTAGAAAAAGTTTTGATGAAATGAATTAAATGACTTAAAAACTAGGAGTGGAGGAATTTTCATAAAAGTAGAGTGATTAAAGTAATATATAAGTGTGGTTTTTATAATTCTCCCTCTTCCATCCTTCTTGTGCCTTGGTTGTTTTCTAATAACTTTACTATTATTTGCCCATCACATTTCTAGCAGAGTGGTATGAGAGTCTAGTTCTTTAGAGTTGGAGAAATGTGTTGTGAGAAAAAAATGAGAAATGGCAAATATTGGAGTTACTTCCTTTCGATTCCTTCGTCTCACAAAAGAAAATTAGGAGAAATGGTCTCTACATATGAAAGTTTGATTCTATTATATGGAATCTATATCAGCTTGCATTGTTTCTTGCCATTTAAGAGCAACAATGTCATATATTGCCTTCTCATAAGTCATATGATCTTCTGGTTGATCATTACTGCAAAATATAAACAACTTTTAGTCATATTCAATAGTAAATACATACCATCTAGGAGGGCGTAAAGTTTCTTCAAACCTCCTAAGAGCTGAAGTGATATCTTTTGTCATGTTAGACTCAATTAACTTATCAATCTCCATTGGTTCAACCACTTGAATTTATTTTTCAGATGACTCTTAATCCAAAATAATTTGTTTGTCTTTGCCTCCTTTTTTAAGAAACTCCCTATCAAGAAAGATGACATATCTACTCATAACAACAATTTGTTTGTCAAGTAGATAGAAATAATATCCTAAATTATTTCTAGCAACGACATATCTAACAAATTGGCATTTAGCGGACCGTTTCTCTAACTTATCTGTATTTTGCTTCTTAATATAGGCAGGACAACCTTATATCTTAAAATGAGATAATATAAGAGTTTTTTCATTCTATATCTCATATGTAGTGATATTCACAAATTTAGAAAGAATTCTATTAAAAATATATAACGTTGTTTCCAAAGCATATTCTTAAAAAGAGATAAGCAAGTCAGTATAACTCATCATACACCATACCATGTCTAACAATGTATAATTTCTCCTTTCACTCACACCATTTAGTTGAGGTGTGTTAGGTGGAGTGAATTATATGACAATTCCATTTTTTTTAGATAATCATTAAATTTAGTACTTGAATATTCACTAACTCGATCCGATATAAGTGTTTTAATATTCTTTCCTAATTTATTTTCTACTTCAACCTTATACTCTCTAAACTTTTCGAAGACTCCATATTTGTATTTCAACAAATACAAATACTCATATCTAGACTTATCGCCTATAAAGGTAACAAAGAATCGATAACCTCTTATAGCCATTTCTTTAAATGGTCCACAAATATCAATACAAATTAATTCAAGAAGGTTATCAACATGTATCGTATGATTAGCAAATGAAGTTCTAGTCATTTTTCCTTGCAAACATGACTCATAAACATAATCATTAGACCGAGAATCTAATCCTTTTTTAACTTCCATATTTACCAACTTGTGGATCCTTGCATTAGAAATATGATCAAGTTTTAAGTGTCAAATACATGTCATACTTTAATTATCATATTTAGTTTGATTAGAATTATCAATTATATTGTTCAATAATAACTCTTTATTATTTATCTTATTAGGCTTATCACAATATAAATAATATAAGTCATGATGTTTAGTTCCAATGCTAATAAGATTATCATTAAAATAAATGTAATGCACATCTTTGCAAAACAAGAATTCATAATTGTTGTTGTCAAAATAGATACAGAAATAATGTTCTTATAGGCATAAGGAATATACAAAATATCTGATAATAAGATTATATGACGGTTTAATAAAAATGAGATATCTTATATTTGCTCGACTACAAGTTTTGCTCAATCAACAAGAGTAAGTTTTATCTCTCCATCATATAGCAACTTCGTATGTCTTAGATCCTGCATAAAGGAACAAATATGAACAGTTTGTCTTGTGTCTAATACCCAAGCATATGATGAGTTAGAAGAACGATCATAATTTAAATCAACATTTAAATTCAAAGGATGAAAAAATATCTGAAGGACCTGTAATCCCTTTGTCCTTGGTTTTCTCTAGACTACTTAGATAAATTGAGCGATTTATCTTCCAGTACTATCCTCCTGCAATGGAAGTAGGTTTCTTTGTCAACCTTTGGTTTGAGCTAGCCTAAAGTTGGAGCTTTTGCCTTTCCTTTGCCCTTTTTGGGACGCAAAGAAGAGAGAATGAAACTATTTCCCGTAATGGCCTTTTTCTTCTTCCTTTTGTTCTTTGGTTGAGAAGAAAAAACTACCATAAATACTTTTGCCTCTTTCTTTTGGGGATTAACCACTGTATTTTAGTGATAAACCAAATTTTACTACAGTTATTGCAAAGTGTACTCCACTTAGTTCAAATGGAAGTCAGAAATGAAATTTCCATAAGAACATGGAAGTGATGCTAAGATACAGTCTATCTTAAGCTTCACATCCATGAAGAAATTGAGATCTTCAAGGTAATGCATAAGCCTAATCATCTCACAACATGTTCACTAACATCCTAGCCTTTCTTCATTTTCATTTGGAATAGTTTATTGAAACTGTTAAAGCAGGTAGTCCTACTAGCCTTGCCATAACTTTCCTTCATTAGCTCCAAAATGTTATCACAAGCTTCCATCTTTTTATATTGCTCTTGTAGCTTATTTTCTATAGAAGCAAGTATATAGCATTTTGCTTGAGTGTTCTTATCAACTCAATCCATGTAATATTGTTTTTCAGCCTCACTTATATCAATGGTAGGTACTATAAGTTTTGGCTTACTAGCAACATCCCACAAGCGCTGCTAGAGAAACACCAGCTTAAGGTTCCACAACTAGTCCATAATTAGGTATGATGAGCCTATTATGGTCCAAAAGTGATTGGAGTGGTGATGGTGTAGCCATAGTATTAGAGAAAAATAAATGTAAAAAGAATAAAATATATTAATGGTCAAACCAATTAACCAAAATGATTTGGATACATAATCATAATAGTTTCTCCTACTAATTTGGCGCATCATACACTTCCCTCATAGAAAATGGAAGTTTCGTTGGGGTGAACTTCCAGTGGGTAAATTGAGTCTCAGTAATACTCTAATTAAGATTTTTCAATTTCCCATAGTGGCTTTCTTAGAATATTAACATATTAATGAGATGATAACTCCTTGTCAAATTCAATAATTGTAAACCTAATTTAGTTCCTTTTTAATCGATTCCTAATACACTAACTCTCAGCTTCACAAAATGACATTTTTGGGCTAACATATTAGATGAATCCTGCCCATGAGATCAGTATAACAAATAGACTCAATCTAGTGCCACTCAGCTTCATAAATTGACATTCTTGCAACACTAGATATTCATCCATTCTACAAGTCAAATACATTATTTGACCTTATTATTAATATACAACAACTTGCATATAAATGCTATCATGGAGAGCCTCAATGTAGACATCTTAAACTTTATTGGATTCAATATATTTGAGAAGATTACTTGGTCTTTTATCCTAATTTTAAGGTCTCACTTTGTACATTAACTAGATTAAAAATCTACTAGCATCTATAGAGTAGTATATTTATATTTGAATTATCACATAATCCAATTTTAAAGTTAATGTTTGGACGTTAATCTTTTTCATGCCATATCTAATGTTTGGACATTAGTCTTTTTTCATGCCATATCTCATATGACCATAAAAGGTAATAACATTTATACTCGAATCGTTATGGAGCTTTAAACATACATATAGTATTAGATTAAATAAAATGCACACTACCCCTCTTTAGCATGCACTTTATGTTTTGTAAATAAATGTAAGCTTATTATATAATGTTTATATTAAATTAATATTGAAATCAATATATCTATATATATTGTGAGTATACTTTTATAGTCACCACATCCAAAAATGGATTTTATACTTAAAGGTTGGATTTTTGTAACAACTTGTAAAAAATCAACCATATAAAAAATTGTAGATAATTTAAATCTCATTTAAATTATTATATATATATATATATTAATTATTTTTAATCCAAGATTAATATTTAAAACTGATATTATTCAATCATTTACCACACATAATCACATCAAATGTAATAAAAAAAATTAATCATGCAAGTTACAATCCTATTGCAATTGCTAGAAAAATTTTCGCCTAAAAATGGAAAATACAAAGTAAACTTCTTCTTGGCAAATCTTTATTGTTAGTCTTCCTCAAAATTTTAGGCCTCCATGCTCAAAACGAAAATTTTACATTATATCAACTTGGCATACTAAGGGCTTCAATATAATGGTAAGAATAAACTAAGAATCTATTAATATTACAAACCAATATATGAAAATAATATTACACATTACACCTTTGAAGAGCCAAAACAAAAAGAGAACAAATATATCATTTATCATCAATATGTAACATAACATATAGATCAAATCTAAAAGAACAATATGAATATCATCTATAACCAAACCAAACCTACTAACATAAAAGAGAGCCATTTTGCTTAAACAATCATGGAAAGACTCTGATACCAATTGCTAGAAGCGATTTTAGGTTGAGAGAAGTTCTAGGTCTCGATCAAAAGCAGAGTTCAAAAATTTTCAATTTGACCAAAACATGCAAATGCACTTTACACGTTAGCATTGAGTATTTATCTATAACTTTTACAAATCATATTTTGTAATATTTATGGATAATATCCATTTGCCAATATTATCTCATAATTTTAAAAACAAAATGGAAAAATAAAAAGTTAAGACAAATATTTTAAAACTAAGTTCATCAAATAAACAAACCAAGTAAAAAGACTAAAAGTTTTAGTTGTATTTGATCAAACTCTTTTGCTAGTCCAAGATGTACGATCACAAAAAATTCTTTCTTTTTTTTATGCTCTTCCTCTACTTTTACTTTTCAATAATAAGAAGAAACTTCATTTTCCATCTCTCTTCTCTTCTCTCACATATTCTTCTTCCTTATCTGCTTTCTTTCTTTGTTTTGGATAAGTCCTTATTAAATGATAAACAAATGGCAAAATGCATTAATAATACATTAATGCTATGTTGAATAATGGTTTGACAAGTGGTAAAAGGCATTAATGGTTTAATACAAATGTGGTACACAAATTCCAAGATAAGGTGGCACATTAATAGAGAATGTTGATGGAAGAAGCAATGCCACATAAAATGCATTGTTTAATTATAGACACAAAGATAACAATTAATAATACATTTCTAATAAATGTACATTAATATAACTATATGTCAATAATCCTAATCATCACAATAATCAAAGAATCAATCTTCTCTTCCATTAACCATGGTAATTACTTTAATATACCATTATGGTTAATTTAATTAAGTTGTTTAATTAAATTATGATAATTTTAATTATTGCTTTAATTAAAATTATAAAGAATAAATAGTTAAAATTAATCAATATTAATTTTAACTTAAATAATATAAGTGATCATTTCTAATTTAATTCTCAATTGAATTAATCTCCACATCATAAATATTGACAAGCCAAATAATTTAATTTGGGTGTGACTTATAAGGTTAATTATTTTATCAGAATAGAAATATAATATTAATTCCTTAATATTATATCAGACACTATTTTTGAATTCCTTGTATACTCGGACACATTAAGTATTCTTTCAAAATTCTCTTTTTAATTATCGATAAAATCTCAAATATTAATTTAACCTCTAGATCATAATATAAAGTTCTCTCGTTATGATCTCGATACTGATTAAGGTCATAGTGCATCAAAATCCTATTAGTTAATATACTAATAAGTGGTAATTTGTGTTCTGATTAAAATAAAATTTATCATTATTAGTCTAACTAATAATATCGATCTTATATCGAATAAGTCATATTTCTCTTAGCTAAGAATTTAGTTTATCAGAACCAAAATATAAACTCCATTAGGATCTTGTTGTGGTTCTGCAAGGTAACAAGTCCTACTATTGATAATCTAATATCTCACTTCATAATTAACTGTGGTGACTATGAGCCAGATTATCAAGCATAGACAATCTAGTATAAGACAAGAGTAACTCCACATCCACCCATGAAAGAACAGTCTTGACACCTCAAGTCAAAAGACTTCGAGTCATAAAAGACTGAACTGTTGACGTCGAGCACTACCTATGCAGTTATTATCAAGTAATACTGTTCGGTATCCTTAACTCTTTAAAAATCTATTGGTTTATCCAAATATCACTACACTAGTATAAAAAGTACTTTAGAGGAATGTTTACGTGGTGGCATTTTTGTAATTAACTATAGAATATAAAAACTTTTTGCTGTTGTTTACATACAACAGTAGCAAAAAGCCAAGACATGATTCTTCAAATATATCCTACACTCTTCAAAAATAATATTATATGTAATTATTAAATAACTAGCATTCATAAAAATGAATAAAATTAAATAAAAATAATCTCGAAGGAAAAGACAGCACTTTGGCCAGAGCAGATATGGTTGGCATAATTTATGCTAGTCGCAAATGATTTTTTTTAAATTTATAATTTAAAATAAAAATAGAATTAAACTAAAGTAAATAAATTAAAGTAGAATTAAATTTAAATTGAAGTATAGAATTGAATCTTACAAAAATAAAATTATTTGCAAAATTAAATTAGCTTCAAACTAAAAAAATTAAATTAAATTATTAATTTTAATTTTAATTAGGAGCATATGTGGTTGTCTTTTCTTAGGCCAGACACAAATGCTCTACCTTAAACGCCTATTTTGCTCTATGATCAGCGCAAATGATGTTTTTAAAATAAAATTATTTAATTTTAATTTTTAACTAGGAGCAGATATGACTGTCTTTCCTTAGGCCAGGCGCAAAAGTTCTACTTTAAACTCCTGTCTTGCTCTATGACAGGCGCATACGATGTTTTTAAAAAAACACTAACTTGCGATTAATTAGTTCTCTTCTGCTATACTCTCCCTCTTGTTTATCTTCTTCCCCAACATTTCCCAAGCATTTTTTAACCTCTCTCCAGCCGCGATTAGAAGCATTCAAATTAAACCCAACCGCTTCTTGGTGTCTTTATTTCTTCGAATTTGTCTTCGGCTCTCATCGGTAATCAGCAACTTAAAAACAAAACGCATTGCCTTGCAAGTTCTATCGTCTCGTCCCATCCATGGCAATCAGATCTCTTCCCACAACTGGAGGCGCAAGATAATGAGGTGCTATCAATAATTTTTTGATTCTAATCTCCTCCATTGTATTTTTTCTCTTCTTCACAAGATAAAGGTATGTGCTGATTTAACTTTCCTCTTTATTTATTTTGTTCGTCTTTCAATTTTTTTTAATCTAGATCTTTATTGTGTATTTGTTTAAATAGAGATTATGCTTAGATTGTTGAAAGATATTGTTATAGTACTAAATGGGTCTGTGATTGATTTTTGTATTTTCAGAATCTTCTTGGCCATGCAAGTGGAGATTAGCAATGCTGAGATTTTCAAGCAAGTTAGAACATATGATAGCATTTTTTATCGCATCCAATGTCAGCAATTTTGAATTTATATCTATATGAAAAAGAGTTTATTGAAGTTGAATTCGAGAAGTTCTATTTAGGGCTCATTGTGCTTCTGATTTGAACTTTCTTGTATTCATAAGATTTAAATGATGATCAGTTGTTATTCTTCTATGGCGATTGGCTAAGTATCAATAAGCTGCTCTTTGGGCATTCTCATATCTATTTACTAATATTAGCACCTAATTTGAATTAGTAAAAGTTTTTGTTTTCTCGTTCTTTTTAGTTTGCTGCGACGTTTTGTGGATATCATTGCATTGCATGAATTACTTATAAATTATGCTTCATTAATTTACAAATTCCATTCAATATTCAGGAAAGAAAGAGATGTATGTTTATATATTTTTTTTCTTTGTTTTTCTTTGTGTAACATTTGATAGGAGTTAAGGTACAATAGGAAGTTAAGGTACAAAGTTGCCCGCTCGAAAATGAGTGACTATTTAGTTCTTGCATACTATGTTGGGTAATTATTTTTTCCCTCTTGCTAAAAATGTTCTTCTTTTTGTGTATAAAAAGAGCATTTTTATGTTGCTTTGGAATGGAGAACTAAAACTTTCTTGAAAACCCTAACATGATGGAAAAAAATTAAACTACAAATAATTTTCAAGTGTGTTGAGTTGTAGTTTGAACTTTTGAGTCAAAAGTTTGAAATTGAAATTAGACACAGCAGAAATTCTTCAATTTTCCAAATGCACATGCTTTTGTGAAGCAATACTTGTCAATATGCTATTATTGTATTTGTTCATTTTGTGAACCATAGATGTACTAAAACCTCAATTCAAGGGGCATTTTTTTGGTAATTATTCAAACTCTAGAGTGACTTGTATAAATTAAGGTTAATATAGGGGTGGATAGTATAATCCTTGAATGCAAATTGCCTTGAAAGTTTCTGGTTGAGAGATCACAAAAAGGAATTTAATGGAGGTACTTTTGCCTAAGTGTAAGACTATCTCAATTTATGAATGAGTACTATGCTTATATCCTCTTGAATGGGTCTATTTAAAGTTAGGACTTGCTAAGTCACAGGTGTGTCACTTCAAAGAGTTCGGCAGTTTTGCTTAATCACAAAGAAAATAGGTACAAAATGTAATTAAGATAACCAGGGAGTTGAGATCAGAATCATTTATATTTTCAAAATATTATATTAGAATCAAGCTTGTGAGATGTTTGAATTTGGTTTCTAATGGTTAGCATTAACTAACATGATTACTATTATTTTGCATGACATGAATTTGATAACGAGTTTGGATGATTTGAGTAACGAGTTTTGTTGATTGTGAATTTGATAATTAGAATATTGGGAAAAACCTTATTGTGGCTTGCAACTAGTTGAGGCAACATGTTCAATATAATATTGTTTTACAGATTTTATTAGTTTCTGCATATATATGAAATTTGGTAAAATTTTAAAAAAAAAGTTTTGCTGTTATTGTTCAGAAAACCAGCCACATTAGGTATGATTTTTTTTTTTTTTCAAAAAAAAGCTTTTTGCTGCTATTGTTAGAAAAAACCAGTCTCATTTGGCAGACTTTTTACCGATGTCGTTTAAATGCCCGCAACATTTAGTATGACTTTTTGCTGCTGTTGACAATAGCCACAAAACGTCAATATAGTATTTGCGACTCCTTCATTTGTGGCTTTACTATAACAGCCACAAAAGACTATTTTTTGTACTAGTGCTATATCATGGAAAATGAGATTACTGCTCAAAATAAATTATGTGATAACCTATAGACTTAATGAATTTCCCATTTATTGTCTTTTTCTGGTTATTAACATTTACCAAATATATTTATCTCATGTTTATCAACTTGATAAATTTTATGTAGATAATCAATGAGTTGTATATTTCATAATATGATATAACTACTACACTTATAATTTAATCAACAATTTTAATATTTTATTTTTTATAAATGTGAAATATATATGTATCAATTGTGGTATATTATTTAATATATGAAAAAAGTAAATATATTATAGCATACACACCACTATTAACAACCAAGTGGAGGAAGAAAGCTTAAATTATGATTGATTACAAATAATTCAATCAGCATAAAGACGTTAAGGGGTGAACATTGGAGACGGCATCGGATTAATTTGTCCACTATATAAATTTAGGGGTTCAATTGAATCAAAATTGATCTTGGATGCTATTAGATTTTAATTATTAATTAGCTCTTGATACTATATTGACATTGAAGTCATCTTCAAATTTAATTATAATATTTCAAATTCTTTTTTCTTTTTTTGAAAGGAAATATTTCGTAAGTTAATTTCAAATTCTAATTTAAGTAACCATACATATGAAATGAAAAAAAAAAGTTAATAAATTGCATCTATTCATAAACGGTGATGCAACATTTCAATGATGTATGATAAATGTGTGTTTGCATTGTTTCTTTTGCTTGATTAATAATTACTAGCTAGGATTCTACCCAAGAACTTTGTATACTTTAATTATTTTATAAAGACAATTTCTTTATTTAGAGGTTCTTAATTAGCTGAAGCATCAAAATCAGAATTCAGCCACGACAAAGGATCATCCGCACAATTAAATAATAAAGTTGTTGAAAATTTAAAGATGTATATTTAATTCAAGTCCAGAATTAATTTTAGATAGAGAAAAAGACTTTTCTTCTAGATTTGAGAGTGACACATCCATCAACCAATCTTTGATACTTTCAATATACATGTGTGATCCCTTGTATATGTATATTTTTGTTATTTCGCTTTTAAAATATTTTTTTGATCAATATTAATTTTTACATTTTAGAAAGATATAAGTTCAACCTTCTAATACTGACATATCACTATATAAGCATTAAAAACAAAAAATTATATATTTTTAATATGTAATGAATTAATGTGGATAAAAAAACTAAATTAAGGAAGGTAAACTAGGCTGGAAAATATTTTAAAGAACCAAATAGCAAAATGAGCCACATACAGATTGCACATTAATTATATCTTATGCTTCCCATTTTTGACCATGAGTTGAAAATAGGTTTTCACATAGGCATATATTTCATATTAAAAAAAAACAGTCATTATTCATTCCTTATGGTTGTTAGGATTAGTCCGATTTCAATTATTATTTTGGAAAAAATGGTTTTTGCTTTCCACCTTCATACAAGGGACAGGAAGAAAAAAAATGGACAGAGGGTCCCAAATCCTGTAAAGAGCCCTAGATGATAGGGTTGTACATATATCTTGTATCTTTTCGAATTAGAATGAAAATCGAAGAAAAAATTTCAAAATAAAATTGTACCGTTGACTTTTTACCTAGAATTTGACTAAATTATATCTTTGACTTTAACTTTGAAGGAAATCTTTTAATGATACCCAAATCGAGAATTATATTGAACTATTTTGAAACCAAATTGTACCAAATTAATATATATATATATATAATTTAGTATATATAATAACTGTTAATAATTAAATAATTTATATATAACATTATTTATGACTTTTTATAGTTTTATTAAATTTATAATTATATACAGTTTATTTCATTAAAATTTTTATATGTTCAAAATAATTTTATATGCCAAAAAAAATTATGATAGTGGTATAGAAATTTGACCCCATAACCTATATAATAGTATAAAATAGGTTTACAATCAAATCAACCAGCTATCTTTATTATTAATATGCAAATAAAAAATATTTGTAATATGTATGGTGCACTGACATTTATGTATTTTTTCTTTTGATTTTAATAATATTTGAATATTTGTATGTGATGTGAATACTAAGTTTACATCAACATAGTTGGTATGAATTGATGTGTTTCTAATACACGACCTCAACTCTTATCAAAAGAAAATAATATTATAATAAAAATTTTCATTTTTTTATGATAATTTTGTTATCACTAATTATATTCTTTAACTTTTATAATTTATTTTAATTATATTATATAATAAATTTCAATTATATTATTATTTGATAAATCAAATTTAAGTGCAATTAATTCTAAAGTAATGTAGTTTGTTGTAAGTTTAATATAATTATATGATAAATCAATCTAAATTATTATTTATTCTAATTATATTATATGATTTTTTTATTAAAAAAATAGTATTATTTTAAATTTAATACTAATCTATATTATATTATTAAGTAAAATATATATAATTTATGTACTTAATAAATTTATAAATTTATATAGTTTATAATTAATGAAGACAATATAATTATTATTTATAAGTATATAATTATATACTTGTAAATATATACTTATAAGTTTATATACCTAATATTTTAATTTTTCAATATTATTATATGTACACCTTATTATGTATAATATATATATATATATATAATATACTTTATAAATTTAACATTTCTATACTTTATAATACTATATATATATATATATATCAATTATATATATTATTTATTAATAAAATTTATACTAATATATGAATTTAATTAATGTCATATAATTATTTTGATAAAAAATAATATAATATATATAGTAAGCTATGAATGTAGTAATAAATAAATAAATAAATATATATATATATATAGGGTAAATTATAAAGTATAGAAATGTTAAATTTATAAAGTATATTATATATATATATATATTATACATAATAAGGTGTACATATAATAATATTGAAAAAT